>SJYA01000760.1:133210-155799 GCA_006410615.1 Neotragus moschatus | reverse complement strand
AGGAATGATGTTAAAGCTGAAACTCCAGTACTTTGGGCACCTCATGTGAAGAGTTGACTCATTGGAAAAGACTCTGATGCTGGGAGGGATTGGGGGCAGGAGGAGAAAGGGATGACAGACGATGAGATGGCTGGATGGCATCACTGACTCGATGGAGAGTCTGGTTGAACTCTGAGAGTTGGTGATGGACAGGGAGGCCTGGCATGCTGCGATTCATGGGGTCGCAAAGAGTCAGACACGACTGAGTGATTGAACTGAACTGAACTGAACTTAGCAGGACAAAAGTGAAAGAAAGTGAAAGTGAAGTCGCTCAGTTGTGTCTGACTCTTTGCGACCCCATGGACTGTAGTCTACCAGGCTCCTCCCTCCATGGGATTCTCCAGGCAAAAATACTGGCTGGAGTGGGTTGCCATTTCCTTAGCAGAAGAAGCCTCATCCAAAGTCACATACCTTCCTTAGATTGATTAGTGTGGTCACATAAATCCCTAGTCAGCTCAAGTCAATACAATTCTGAACAGCTGTTCTAGCTTCAGAAGGCAACTACAGCTTTGTTTTGTTTGAGCGTAAACTGGTTATGGGTATCAAAAGACTTAAATGCAGTTTATTGTTTGACTCAGTGATTGTATTTCTAAAAACGTAGTCTTGAAGATAGGAAAAGATGTATTTCTAAGGATATCACTGCAGCACAATTGATAGTATAGAAGCAGTGTAGACAATTTAAATGGCCAGCTGTTGGATAGTCGCAAAATTGTTTTGATCGTGTAATTATCACAAAGCCATGAAAAATGAAACTATGGAAAAACATTTGACAGGGTACAAAAATACTTATGATATGTATGTAAAGATAACAGATTTCTAAGAAGCATATTCAGCATAACCTGTTTTCAAAGTACATATCAATGCATACAAAAAATATAGAAAGGAAATATAAAATGTTATCATTGGTTTCCTCTAGAAAAATAAGGTTATGGAACACTATTTTCTCTGAGCTCTCTGACTTTCCTGAATTTTCAGCAATAATAAGAAATGTCTTATAAATTTAGGGGAAAATGCATCTTTTACTTTTTAGCAGATTTTTTTTTTAACTCCTTCAGAAACACATGAGAACTGTCATGGAATCTGCTTTGATTCTGGTTTATTTTGTTTCAGGAAGGGATAGGGGAGGAGTTCTGTAGAAACACTTCCTATTTGTAACTGTTTCCAATGGGACACCTGCTCCCCTATTATTATTATTATGTGTATCTTGCATGTGAGGTTTTTTTTGGGGGGGGGGGTGGAACAACACAGTAGGTCTATACTCTTGACTCTCATCTTGGAGCCTAAGATTGAACTGATGACTACTCAGAACCTGTCAAACAGTAGTTAATACAAGGACTAGTTAGCCAACCGTTTTTTTTCTAGGGCAATGGTTTTGGAGCTGACTAGAGATGGGGTAGGGAAGTAAAGTAAAGAGGAGTTACTGAAAGAAAGGATCTCAGGCCTCCTCTGTTCTTTCTTCAAGTAGAGTGGCTGTACTTTGATCTATTTTCCATGTCTGACTTCTGAGTAAGGTATCCTTGGAATTGAGTTTTCCTTGGTTTAAAGTAGTCTTTGAATGACAGTTTTCTATGCTCTTTCAGTTCTATCCCTTACATCACTCAGAAGTATTTGGACTCTATTAGTGTAGCTACCATTAGAAATGTCTCCAGTGAATTGTGAATCAACATCCACTTTATATAAGGGGTAAAATAAAAATTAGTCAGTGAAAACTTTTTTTGGTCACTTGATTTTTTTAATTGAAGGATAATTGCTTTACAATGAAAAACATTTTAACGTTTTCCAGAAGCACTTTGGGAGATTCCATCGTGTTAATATTCAACACCCTTTTTACACAAAAGGCATGTAGAAGATCTCTCCTTGAACCTAGGATGAGAAAGACTTTTTTTCTGTTGTGAAACTGACAAGAGATTCAAAAAAATTGTTTATTTATTCACTTACTTTTTGGCTGTGCGCTGTCTTCTTTACTGTGTGGGCTTTTCTCTAGTTGCAGTGAGCAGGGGCTACTCTGTTGCAGTGTGCTGGCTTCTCATTTGCGGTGGCTTCTCTTGCTGTGGAGCACAGGCTCTAGGGCGCACGGGCTTCAGCAGTTGTGGCATATAGGCTCAGTAGTTGCAGCTTCCGGATTCTAGAGCGTAGGCTCAATAGTTGTGGCTTAGTTGCTCTGAGGCATGTGGGATCTTCCTGTACCAAGAATCAAACTCATGTCTCTTGTGTTGTCAGGCAGATCCTTTACTACTAAGCCACCAGGGAGGTCCCCATCATGAGAATTTTAATTAAGAACTCAACAGCCAACTAAATTTCCATTTTTGTTTTGTCTACAAGTATGCTTGGAGTCAATTTGTAGTAATTATCTTATTTTTTCAACTATTATTATGCAAATATCTTTCATTTTAATGATTTATGGTATCTCTTATTTTCATATATGACCTGTATACTTATGATGTGTTTTTATTATAATATGCTCTAAAACTTTTGGACAAGTAAATGGAATATACATTATAAATGATATTTTAAAATCTCATAGAGACTAAGTGCTAGATAAAATATGACATTTATAATTACAACTAACTTGTTTATTATATGAATGCAAATACTATGATAGGCCTTTGGTTAATAATGTTTCATTTTATATACTAGATCAGTACTTCCTCTCCTATCCTACCCTTCCATCACTGTAGACTAGTGTACTTGTATTACCAAGGTCCTATCTACCTGCACAGCTCATGAACTGCTCACTCTAGACCACATATTTTCCTTAAACATTTGCTTTTCTCCTCATGGCTGGGAAAGTAGTTTTCCTGGTGCATATGGAACGATTAGGGCAGAATCATGATATATAAAAATGTTTCCATAAGTTTCTAAACTGTACTGTATAGAAAAAAAAACTGTGTGTGGGGAGGGCAGTAAATATTAAATCACTCTTTTTAGGGGAAATGAATTTTTGAAATTCACTGCGTATGCAATTTGAAGTGTAGGATGCTTGCATAGGAAATGAATGATTCATTTCAATTACAGAAAAAGGCATTTCATTAGTCAAAATCCTATCCAGATGAGACTTATATGAATCTGGTAAGAGATTATTTTTCTATTTTATATCTCTATGTAGTAGAACAAATCTTGTTTTCCCTCCATAATTAGTAGGTATTTGGTACTAAGATCTGGAAAAAGCGGCTCGCTCTTCCTTTCTGTTCCTCTAATGGGTGATTGCAGCATTTTGGAGCTGTGTGAAAAATCTGCACTTGTCTGTCTGAGTGAGATCCTTGGTTCCTAGTGAGGGAGTGGTGACAGTGCCAAAGCTTTTCCTGAGTAGCCCTGGTAGGGACTCCTCCATTCCCTAGGGCAATTAAAGGCCTGAAAATGAAGAGAGATGTAGGAAAAAGTAGATCTATACAAATATCATAAGATAGCTACGATATTATACTCCCTCTGTTAATAGAACTAAACACCTTAGAGTAAATATTGTTTACTGTTTAGTTTTTCTACTTTACAGTCTTTTTTCATTCACTTATTCAACAAATATTTGTGGAATACCTATATGTAGGGATACAGTGGAAGCAAGAAGGATATCATCCCTGGTGAAGTTTAGAATCTAGTAAAGAGGCAGGAATTAAATAATTTTCACAACTATATATATAAGTCAAAACTCTTGACTTAAAAATATTTTAAAGGAAAAGTTCAAGGAGCCTTACTTAAGATAGGGGCAGCAGTGGTAATGGGTAGTTAACTTAGACCTAAAAATGAATAGGTAGATATTATCTAGGTGAGAAGTGAAAGTGTAGAATATTTAGGCCTAAAAGTTAAGTTGCAAATGTAATAAGCAGCTTTAAAGTTATAACATAGACCAGAAAATGAGGAATAATTTATAAAATGGAAATAAAAAATCAAAGAAAAAATCTTTCATATCATCCTCTATGTGTTGCATCTGACTCTGCAAACCCATGAACTGTAGCCTTCCAGGCTCCTCTGGTCATGGGATTCTCCAGGCAAGAATACTGGAGTGAGTAGCTATTCTTTTCTCCAGGGGATCTTGCCAACCCAAGGATTGAACCTGGGTCTCCTGCACTGTAGGAAGATTCTATAGTTTCATAAGTCATGACATTTTGTATAAAATTTTTATTCCAGTCTTTTTTAATCATTATTTTTTTAACACTAAAGGGCAAGTTTTCTTATCATTAAATTCTTAGATCTTACTTTTGAGGAATTCCTTGGAAAGACAAAGATATAAAATGTTAGTATTTTTCTAGATTTCTGACAATCTTGGAATTTTGAACGTTGTCAGCTTTTCCTGAAGGATTCGTAGGCTAAGACCTTTCCAGAACTGATTTCGGGTCTCCCAGAACTATAATTTATTCTATCTCTGAGAAACATCTTCCATGAAGGACGATTTATCTTCAATAACTTTTAGATCTTGACATGTTTTAATTGCGGTTCATTGACCTTATACTGATTGTTGTGTGGCCTGAAGCTGAATGAACTGTTCTCTCAGCTTTACAGAGAAAGCATCATGGGAAATCAGGATCATATGCTAATTCTTGTCTTGTGGATTATCATATTTCAAATTTGCCATCCTTTACATTATTCCCGCTTCCAAACTCTGCACTTGAATGACTTGTATACAGTCATTTTGGCAGGCAGTTATATGCACACAGGTTGTGTTTGCTCCTTGGAAGAAAAGCTATGACCAACCTGGACAGCATATTAAAAAGCAGAGACATTACTTTGCCAACAAAGGTCCATCTAGTCAAACTATGGTTTTTCCAGTAGTCATATGGATGTGAGAGTTGAACTATAAAGAAAGCCTAGTGCCAAAGAATTGATGCTTTTGAAGTGTGGTGTTGGAGAAGACGCTTGAGAGTCCCTTGGACTGCAAGGTGGGCCAACCAGTCAATCCTAAAGGAAATCAGTCCTGAATAGTCCTTGGAAGGACTGATGCTGAAGCTGAAACTCCAATATTTTGGCCACCTGATGCGAAGAAGTGACTCATTGGAAAAGACCCTGATGCTGGGAAACATTGAAGGAGGGAGGAGAAGGAGACAACAGAGGATGCGATGGTTGGATGGCANGTGGGCCAACCAGTCAATCCTAAAGGAAATCAGTCCTGAATAGTCCTTGGAAGGACTGATGCTGAAGCTGAAACTCCAATATTTTGGCCACCTGATGCGAAGAAGTGACTCATTGGAAAAGACCCTGATGCTGGGAAACATTGAAGGAGGGAGGAGAAGGAGACAACAGAGGATGCGATGGTTGGATGGCATCACCAGCTCTATGAACATGAGTTTGAGTAAGCTCGGGGAGCTGGTGATGCACAGGAAAGCCTGGCATGTGGCAGTCCATAGGGTCGCAAAGAGTCAGACACGACTGAACAACTAAACTGAACTGAACTGTGTTTATGAATATATAAAGGTCTAAACATCTAGATAAAAAGCAAATACTGCAGTCAATTATCCAAAGGCTTTATCTGCATGAGGTTCAACATGCAGAAATTTACCTTTACCTGTTTCCTTTCCATTACTGGAAACTGTGAGAAGACATTCAGGCCAATCATAGCCCCCAGGGAGACTGGATCTCACAGCTTCAAGTTCACAAATATTTTGCCAAGTCCATTATCTTGGGTTGAATTGTACTGCCCCCAAATTCATATTTTGAAGCTTTAAAAATCCCCTAGTATCACAGAATGTGACCTTATTTGGAAATAGGGTGGTTGTCACTATAACTAAGAAGAGATCGAGCTGGAGTAGGGCAGGCCCCTAATCAAATGTGACTTGGTGTCTTTACAAAGTGGAGAAATTTGGGCTTACAGAATGCCATAAGAAGAAGAAGGCAGAGATATCAGGGTAATGTTTCTGCAGGCCAAGGAATGCCAAAGATTGCCAACAAGCCACCAGAGGCTATGCAAGAAGCATGAAGGAGATTCTCCCTGACAGCCCTCAGAAAAGGCCAACTCTGCTCATACCTTGATCTCAACCTTTTGTCCTCCAGAACCATGAAAGTAAGTTTCTGTTGTTTAAGTCGCCCGGTTTGTGGTACTCTGTTGCAGCAGCCCTAGAAAGCAAGTACACCCACATTTCAGTTGGTGTACTAGAACCCAAGTAAAGTTGGTCAAATATTCAAACCCAAGTAAAAAAATTTTGCCTTCGTTGAAGCTCTCTTTTTGGATCTTAGAGTTTCTTTCATCTCTGTGATAATCAGTGCCTTCTCCCTCACCTGGCTCTTATGGAATATATATATATTTCCATTTCATCTCTTTCCATACCTCATCCACCTTACTGCCTCCCCTCCTCATTCTCTATTAGTTTCTTCTATTGTGCCTTGAGAAAACCTGTCCATCTTCTCTGAGTATTTCTTCTGCTTTTTTCTCTTTAAATAAAGACCTGCATTTTAATCCTGACTATTAGCATATGATTTGAAATCTATCATAAGGACAAATGTTGAAGCTGAAACTCCAGTACTTTGGCCACCTGATGCAAGGAGCGGACTCATTTGAAAAGACCCTGATGCTGGGAAAGGTTGGGGGCAGGAGGAGAAGGGGACGACAGAGGATGAGATGGGTGGATGGCATCAGCGACTCAGTGGACTTGGGTTTGGGTGGACTCTGGGATTTGGTGATGGACAGGGAGGCCTGGCATGCTGCGGTTCATGGAGTCCCAAAGAGTCAGACACGACTGAACTGAACTGAACCGAACCAAATCTTGTCGCTGATTCTTCCGCTGTCTACAATCATTTTCTCCTCCTCCCTCATGCCTACTCTTTCTTTCCCTCACTTTTGTGATCTCCTCATTGGAGACTTGTCACCCTTCTGCCAGGCCATTGATCCATTGATTTACTTGCCTCCATAACCAAGCTGGCCCTCTTGTATCTCATCATTATTGTGGCATCCTAAAATTCTTTGCACTTGTGGCTTTCTGACGTATCCATTGTTAATGATTAGTTATTCACATCACCCATTTCTCTGTTCCAACCTTGCTGGCTAAAATGACAAAATAATGCCATTGGGTCCAATATTCATTTATGCTATGTAATCTCAGCTGGCCTTTGGTATTGCATAGCCATTATGATGTTTCATAGCAATTTATTCTCCCCTTCTGTCAAATTCTCCTCTGGTCCTGGTAAATCATCTTGCCTTCAACTTTGATGAGGTTTAGTCCATATGACTTGGTGACCTTAGCATCTAAAAATGGAATTAATTGCATTCCTTCTACAAATAATTCTACTCTTTGGATTCCTTGTGATTGTCTATGTAGTCAGGCAGTGGAAGCCTCCAAAGGCAAGCCCAGATTTACTTTCCTGGGAATATTTCCTGTTTATATCTTGGATATAGTTCAAGTAGAATATATGGCATCCCCCAAATAGGCTTTAAAATTTCCCAACTTTATGCCTCTGCTAATATTTCATACTTTCGAATGCTGCTATTTCTCACTCCTCATTTCGTTCACATCAAATAATTTTCACCTTTCAAAAGCCAACTCAAATATAGCCTCTCCATCAAGCCATTCCTCATCACCCAGCTGATAATGATCTTTTCCCCTCTTACGGCATTTATTCCATCAGTTATAGGTAATTATTTTACCATTATAATGCAGGAATTCCCCCTTTTTTATTTTAATAGATTATTTAACTTATATGCAGAGTACAGCATGAGAAATGCTGGACTGGAAGAAACACAAGCTGGAATCAAGNTCTTGCTCCCTGTCTCCTGTACAATGTCACGAAACTCTGTCCATAGTTCATCAGGCACTCTATCTATCAGATCTAGTCCCTTAAATCTATTTCTCACTTACACTGTATAATCATAAGGGATCTGATTGAGGTCATACCTGAATGGTCTAGTGATTTTCCCTACTTTCTTCAATTTAAGTCTGAATTTTGGTTTCATTACAGATAGACATAAAATAAGGGAAGGGTGTCACTCAGTCGTGTCCGACTCTTTGTGACCCCATGGACTATAGCCTACCAGGCTCCCCCTCCATGGGATTCTCCAGGCAAGAGTTCTGGAGTGGGTTGCCATTTCCTTCTCACACAAAATAAGATGCCAGAATTCATATCAGACCCAAGCAGTGGGCATTGTTTTCTGACACTGCATCCACCTGATCATCCATTATGAACTGTAACAGCTTCATACTTCCCTCACCCCCCTTTCAAGCCTGACTGAAGCATTATGAGATACTCTGGGATATGAAAATGTGTATACACTTAACAAGAAATTCCTCAGGGTTCAAATTTGTTGAAGCCATTATTACTCTACCCTGAGGAATACCTATAGCTCAAATTCTGAAAACTTCTTTAAAATGCTTATTCTAGGTCATCCCTAGGTTAAGTGCTACAAGTTTGAATGAAAGAATACCTTAATCCCTAATGTCTACAAAGGTGTGCCACTTGATTTAGGTCCCTAAATTTCTGAGGATTCTGCAGGCAGAGTTAATGAGGACATTTTCTTGGCTTCTTGACTCTTGGTGAAGCAAGAGATTGCGGCTGTTATTTGCGCTATCCATGTTCTCTGTTAAAAAATATAGTGAAAAGAGAATGTTAAACTGACAATTTCTCACATATTTGGATTAATATTTTCCTTTGTATTTGTTGACTTGCTCTTTAAAACTGAAGACTGATGAAACATTTGCCTGTCTCCCATTTTCTGTCTTAATTAGAATATGTCATAAATACCTCTACTCACATGAATGCAAATGGATTAGATGAGTATAGTATTTTGTATAAACAGTTGTGAGTAATCAAGAAACCATAATAGTTAAGGATGACTAATTACAAAGATGAGTACTGGGAGTGTAAGTAGTTTGAAAATTGAATTTCTTAAATTTCCCCTTGTGTGGAAATAGAAGTTTTTAATCCGCTGGCATAACTTGGAAAACAGACTGAGGGAAGCAGTCAAGTCCTTGAACACAATGCAGCCTTCCAGGAATTGGCCACACTGCTGTCCTGATGAAAGCTACCAGGGAAAGGCGAAAATGGGAACTCCTCAGACAGAGACACCAGAGCCAGGTAGGCAGCTGCCCTTCAGCTCCAGAGCTGTAAAAACAGGGAACCTGCCTTCAAAGAGGAGACTCGGTGGTTCATTACTGCAGGAGCCCCTCACTTAAGCTGGCATCATACTGTTTGCATACAGGGCTTTGAAATTGATTACAACATCTTAAAAGCATGCAATCCACAGCAGTTTTACCCTCATTTCCTATAGACCTCGCAGAAGTCAGAGGCAGCTTCTGCTGCAGGAGAAACAAGAGAGGCTGTGTCAACACTGGGGATGTAAGAAAACGGTCAGTGCTGAGGTTTCTGAGCCTGATGTGGTTAGATATCCATATCCTTCCTGTCCTACCAACTTGACAGAACTTTCCTTTCACTGTTTCTTAATGAGTTTGGAGTGAGATTTTTTTCCCTCTTACGTCTGAAGAATCAAAACCTACAAAGCTGAAATACATACCTTGATGTTTTCCGTTTGGGCCTGTAATAAGAATGCTGCTATACATTGTCGGTATCTGTTTTCATGTTGTATGAGGAAAGCATTTCTCAGCCCAAAGACTAGAAAAAGATTAAGGACAAAACAACAAAGCATTCAATATGAAATTCACAGTTTCTCAGCCTAAGAACCTGGATTTTTGTTTATTAATGTGTGGGAATTTTCTGTCCTATGTCTATGAGAGAGCCCACTTAACTATTGCAGACCTTTTCTTCCTTAGCCAACAACTTCCGGGACTTGATGAAATACATCTGTGGCTTAAGTGATGGGAAATGTGTTCCTCCCCAAGGAAGAAGCTTAGCGTATTAGACAGACTTTGTGAAAAATAATCAGTTTCTTTGACCACTACCCCCACCCCCGGCACTCCTTTTTTTGTACCTAAAGGGAAGTTAAAACATCAAGACAAGGGTTAAACAAATTAAGACGTGGGAAACATACAAAAACCACCTGAATGCTTCACAGCAGTCCAAGAAAAGCCAAAAAAAAAAAAAGGACTCAAATAAAATCCAACACCACCAAAATTATGTGAAATGTAAAACAAAAACAAAAAAGCGTTGGCATGGTTTCTGTGTTTGAAAAATAACGGTCTGTTCTGTCATTTCCTAGCAGATTTCCCTGGGAAAGCAGATTTCCTTTCTTTTTATTAATACAGCTGGAGCTCTTAAAATGAAAGTGTCCTTGAATTATTTATACAGCACCAGGAATAAAGTTCTGCAGCCTATATATTCTTTCTATAGTCAATTTATGTTTAGGAACAAAGCCAAACCAGGTCATACCAAGTGCTGCAGAGAGGAGGAGGACAGGGGGCCTCTTCCTGGCTGATCATTAAGCTGATGCTTGTTCACAGTCACTATTCTTATTCTTTGAGGGTCGTGGATTGAATTCATACTCACTGAGGCAAGTTGAGCCTCATTTCAGAATTGAAGCAAATATGAGACTTTTATTTTCTTAACTGTAAGAACTACTTAAGTCTTACAAACTGTAACAGTCTAACCCTCATAATTCCTAAATTCTACCACAACAAAGCCTGACAAGGTCATGAAATTCTGTCCAGCTTTTCTGGGGTGAGAGAACTTAAACCTATTAAAATGACTTTCTGGAAAAAAGATCTGGCTGTGTTTGTTTAACTGCCTGATTTTTCTCCTTATAAATTCCCTGCAGCAAGTGAGGCTTTAAAGATCAGGTGGTGGTTCTTGGCTGGATTTCAGAATCCATTTTCCTCATAATTGTATCTGTAGTTCTCAGTTATTTAAAGTATCCCTCATCTGTTTGGTTTGTAATATGACTACTAAAGATTTCATAAGCAAAAGTACGTGGAATGGTGAGGTTTATCAGATAAAATAAGGTGATAATAAATAAAAANTCACTATTCTTATTCTTTGAGGGTCGTGGATTGAATTCATACTCACTGAGGCAAGTTGAGCCTCATTTCAGAATTGAAGCAAATATGAGACTTTTATTTTCTTAACTGTAAGAACTACTTAAGTCTTACAAACTGTAACAGTCTAACCCTCATAATTCCTAAATTCTACCACAACAAAGCCTGACAAGGTCATGAAATTCTGTCCAGCTTTTCTGGGGTGAGAGAACTTAAACCTATTAAAATGACTTTCTGGAAAAAAGATCTGGCTGTGTTTGTTTAACTGCCTGATTTTTCTCCTTATAAATTCCCTGCAGCAAGTGAGGCTTTAAAGATCAGGTGGTGGTTCTTGGCTGGATTTCAGAATCCATTTTCCTCATAATTGTATCTGTAGTTCTCAGTTATTTAAAGTATCCCTCATCTGTTTGGTTTGTAATATGACTACTAAAGATTTCATAAGCAAAAGTACGTGGAATGGTGAGGTTTATCAGATAAAATAAGGTGATAATAAATAAAAAAAAGGAACAGCGCTTTTCTCCCTGATGTTCTAATATAATAATTAACGATAGCTGATATCACTTATTAAACACTTACTATCACTAGGCACAGTGTTAGGTATTTTTTCTTGTCATTTAAACCACACATCGACTTTATAAGAGGTCAACTTACCCCGAGTCACCAAAACAATCTTGAGAAAGAACCACCTCGGTGCTGCAGGAATCAATGCTCCCTGACCGCAGACTATACTGCAGTGACCAAAAGAGTATGTATGGTTCCAGCACAAAAACAGACACACAGATCAACGAAAGGATAGAAAGCCAGAAATAAACCCATGTACCCATGGCCAGTTAATCTGCAGCAAAAGAGGCACAGATATATAATGGAGAAAAGACAATCTCTCTAATAAATGAGCTGGGAAAACTGGACAGCTAAGTGTAAAAGAATGAAATTAGACCACTATCTAACACCATATACACAGCAAAAAAACCTCAAAATGGATTAAGGACTTAAAAGTAAGACTGGATACTATAAAACTCCTAGAGGAAAATATAAGTGGGATGCTCTTTGACAAAAATAGCAGTATTTCTTTGGATTTATCTCCTAGAGTAATGGGAACATAAGGAAAAATAAACAAATGGGACCTAATTAAATTTAAAAGCTTTTGCAGAGCAAAGGAAACCGTAAACAAAAAGACAACCTACAGAACAGGAGGAAATGTTTGCAAATGATGCAGCTAACAAGGGGTTCATTTCCAAAGTAAACAGCTTATACAACTCAGCATCGAAAAAGCAAATAACCTAATAAAAAATGGGCAAAAGACCTAAACAGGCATTTCTCCAAAGGAGACATACAGATGGCCTACAGGCACACGGCAAGATGCTCAATATCACTCGTTATTAGAGAAATGCAGATCTTAGCTACAGTGAGGTGCCACCTCACATAGGGCAGAACGTCCATCATCAGGAAGTCTACAGACAATGCTGGAGAGGGCGTAGAGAAATGGGAACTCCCCTACACTACTGGTGGGAATGTAAACTGCTGCATCCACTACGGAAAACAGTGTGGAGGTTCTATAAAAAACTAAAAATTACCCTATAACCTAGGAATCCTGCTTCTGGGTATATTTCTGGAAAAGACAAAAACTAAAATTTGAAATAATACATGCACCCAAATGTTCATAGCAGTACTATGCTAGGAGCCAAGACATGGAAACATCCTAAATGTCCATCAACAGAAGACCACACACACACACACACATCCTAAATGTCCATCAACAGATGACCACACACACACACACACACTGGAATATTACTCAGCAATAAAAAATAACAGTGCCATTTCCAGCAACATGGATGGACCTAGAGATATGTAAAAGTGACATCTTAACAGAGAAAGACAAATACAATGTTTCTTATGGAATCTAAAAAAGGGATACAAATGAGCTTATTTACAAAACAGACTCAGGAAAAAAATTCTTAATTATCAAAGGGGAAAGGTAAGGGAGGGATATATCAGGAATTTGAGATTAACAGATACACACTACTATATCAGCATCATGTCTGACTCTCTGCAACCCCATGAACTGTAGCCTGCCAGGCTCCTCTGTCCATGGAATTTTCCCGGCAAGAATACTGGAGTGGGTTGCCTTTTCCTCCTCCAGGGGATCTTTCCGACCCAGGGACTGAACCTGCATCTCTTGTGTCTCCTGCACTGACAGGTGAATTCTTCACCATTGTGCCACCTGGGAAGCCCCACTGTATCAACATATAAAACAGATAAAGAGGCCTTCCCTGGTGGCTCAGTGGTAAAGAATCCACCTGCGAGTGCAGTAGACCTGAGTTCGATCCCTGATCCAGGAGGACCACACATGCTGTGGGACAACTAAGCCTGAGTGCCACTTAGTGAGCCTATGCCCTAGAGTCCAGGAAGCTGCAACTACAGAGCCTGCATGCTGCAACCTACTGAAGCCGGCTGCCCTAGAGCCTGTGCTCTGCAACAGGAGAAGCCGCTGCAATGAGAAGCCCACACACTGCAGAGAGCAGCGCTCACTCGCTGCAGCTAGAGAAAAGCCTGCGCAACAATAAAGACCCAGCACAGCCAAAGATAAACACAATTAAAAAGATAAACAACAAGGACCTACTACATAGCACAGGGAACTAAATTCTTCAGTACCCTGTAATAACCTATAGTGGAAAAGAATCTGAAAAAAAGGTGTGTGTGTATAAAATGGAATCACTGCTGTATACTTGGAACACTGTAAATCCACTATACTTCAATTAAAAAAAAAAGTCAGCTAATTCCAAATGACACAGATTAGGTGTATTTTTCTAAGATCACGCAGCTTGTGAATGATACAGCCAGGATGTGAAACTAGGTTTCTGTCACTTCAAAGCACAATCCCTTTTTTTCAGACTTTATTTTGTTTCACCCTACAGCTATTCTGACTCAGGCACTGTGTCTGGACAGTTAAAATAATGACCAATGTTAATATTTAAAAACAAAAATGAAATGGTAGTGACAAATTAAAAAGTAACAAAACATGGTGAAATATGGTTTTAAAAAGGTATTGATTTTATTTAAAAAAGAAAAAGGAATACAAAAGAAAACACACACATCTCCCAAGGGAATCCTGGGATGCCAGGTTTCCCAGAGTCCAGCTGTCTGGCAGGGCTGTGGCTGACCTGAGCCCAAGCTGCTTCCCTCTCCTGCTGGGGGATCACACACCTTCCTCCGCTCACACCCATAAATCCCGGCAGAATCTTCTAACTATGGCCACTCTAGTAAGAAGGCTGTGTCCTTCTGAGATGCCCCTTTCTAAGCTTGCTCAGGAAAGCTCTCTGGTTTACTCAGATTTGGGCCTCTGATCTAAGAGGCCTTAAGGCCCGCCTAGTTGTTTTTCAGCAAAGCTTCTATTTCTCCTAAGTAGAACAGACAAGGGAAGCAGAAGGCTCTAGTCTGGATGCAGGTTCCTCCCATCCCACTGGAGCCCGGCTGCTCTTGGGGAGAGTCTGGATACATTCAGGATTTAAGCATTCAAATATACAACCTAGTTACATAACATACTGATGTACGGTGTGGCTATTATTATTACCTGTTGGTGTCTTCAGGGTGCAGTGTTGCTGTGCCATGTATAGGCTGGTCCCCTGCTTGTGAGCAGGGACCAGCTAGCCTAGGGCTGCTGCGCTGGGTACTACAGGGCTTGCCCTGTCCTCCCTGTTCTCCTCTCCTCCTTGGGGCAGGAAGGCACTCTCCTCCTGCTGTCTTTGCTGGTCTCCTATGAGCCTGTACCCAAGGCAGAAAGAGGCCTGCTTCCTTTCGAACACTGCTGCCTCCCACCCAGTACTAAGTCAGCCAAGATGTCCTTCAAGTCTCTCGGAGACCCAGGGCTTTCCTGACAGGATGTATTGATCTTTGATTGTTCTGAGGACTCCATCTTTGTGACTCCAAGGCACTTACAGAGTGCCTGGTTCTCAGGAAATGCATGAAAAACAAAAATATATATTTCTGATCTATACATGTGTGTATGTACGTACATACACATATTTATATGTTTATTTCTGGCATTTTTCTATAGAGCAATTGTAGTAAAATATCTTAGGCTTTCCTCGCATGTCTTGGTTTACCAGTGCTTTAACAATAGCATTGGTACTAAAATGATTAACAGACCTAATAATAGCCATCATTTATTGAGTGCTTTACCTGCATTGTTTAATTCTCATGATAACCAACTGGGGAAGATATTATCTTGATTTTATTAAGATGAATTATGAACAAAGCTAGTGGAGGTGATGGAATTCCAGCTGACCTATTAAAAAATCCTAAAAGATGATGCTGTTAAAGTGCTGCATTCAACATGACAGCAAATTTGGAAAACTCAGCAGTGGCTGCAGGACTGGAAAAGGTCAGTTTTCATTCCAATGCCAAAGAAAGAGAATGCCAAAGAATGCTCAAACTACCATACAATTGCCCTCATTTCACACACTAGCAGTTATGCTCAAAATCTTTCAAACTAGGCTTCAGTAGTATGTGAACTGAGAAACTTCTAGATGTACAAACTGGGTTTAAAAAAAGCAGCAGAACTAGAGATCAAATTGCCAATATTCGTTAGATCATAGAGAAAGCAAGGGAATTTCAGAAAAACATCTACTTCTGCTTCACTGACTACACTAAAGCCCTTGACTGTGTGGACCACAAACAGTGGAAAATTCTTTAAGAGATGGGAATACCACACCACCTTACCTATCCCCTGACCTGTATGAAGGTCAAGAAGCGACGGTTGGAACTGGACATGGAATAAAGACTGGTTCAAACTTAAGAAAGGAGTATGACAAGGCTGTATACTGTCACCCTGTCTATTTAATGTACATGCAGACTGCATCATGTAAAATGCCAGCATGGATGAAGCGCAAGCTGGAATCAAGACTGCCAGGAGAAGTATCAACGACCTCAGATAGGCAGACGACAGCCACTCTAATGGCAGAAGGTGAAGAGGAGCTAAAGACCCTCTTGATGAGGGTGAAAGAGGAGAGTGAAAAAGCTGGCTTAAAACTCAACATTCAAAAAACTAAGATCACAGCATCCAGTCCCATCACTTCATGGCAATCAGATGGGGAAAAAGTGGAAACAGTGGAAAAATTAGGGTTAGGGGTTAGGGTTAGATTTTATTTTCTTGGGCTCAGAAATCAGTGTGGATTGGTGACTGCAACCATGAAATTAAAACACTTGGTCCTTGGAAGGAAAGCTATGATAAACCTAGACAGTGTATTAAAAAGCAGAGACATCACTTTGCCGACAAAGGTCCATACAGTCAAAGCTATGGTTTTTCCAGTAGTCATGTACGGATGTGAGAGTTGGACCATAAGGAAGGCTGAGTGCAGAAGAATTTCGATTTGTAGGGCTGGAGTGCTAGAGAAGACTCTTGAGAGTCCCTTGGACAGCAGGGAGATCAAACCAGTCCATCCTAAAGGAAATCAACCCTGAATATTCATTGGAAGGACTGATGCTGAAGCTCCAATATTTTGGCCATCTGATGCGAAGAGCTGACTGACTAGAAAAGACCCTGATGCTGGGAAAGACTGAGGGCAGGAGGAGAAGGGGACGACAGAGGATAAGATGGTTGGACGGCATCACCAACTCAACAGACATGAGTTTGAGCAAACTCCAGAAAGTAGTGAAGGACAGGGAACCCTGGCATGCTGCATCCATGGAATTGCAAAGAGCTGGATATGACTTAGCAACTGAACAACATCTGTGGCTTAGAAAATTTACATATTGAATTGGACAAAAAGTTTGGAGGTTTTTCCATAAGATCTTACAGAAAAGCCAGAATGAACTTTTTGGCCAACCCAATATCTTGCACACAGAGTCACACAGTTAGCAAGGGGCAGAGCTGGGTCACCCAAGTGTTGGAAGCAAGTCCCGTACTCTCCATAACTAGCCTGTAGAATGGGTGATATTTAACTACATAGAAACTCAGTATTATCTTTGTTGAAGATTTAAATTGGATTCATGTCCTGCTATCAAAAAAGGCCAACATAGAACTCTGGGATGGCAAAGAGATGAGCTGAATAATGAACGTAAGACACATACCTGACACGTGGAGCGGATCGAGACCTCTGACAACCAATCTGTCTAGTGGAATGGGCTGATCAATTACTGTACATGAACCACCTTCTTTGATTACTGTTTGCAGCTCAGCAGTAAGTGAAGGGCACATTAAACCAAGGTCTGAGCCTCCGAGTTTCTGAAATTTAGGAGGAAAATAATGCAAAAAATAGGAAATAAATACTGACACACATACTTACAGCACATCCTTAAATAAACTGATTTTTAGATACTACTGTTTCAAATTCAGCTTACTACTCTTTTAGGATCTTGAAAAGCATTTCCCAAAGTACACAGTGATTTAAAACACAGTGTTTCTGAGCCCCAAGTTTAATCACCTGAATAAATAAATGGTCAGTTCCATCTTGGAAACATTAAATCACCATCATATCACCGGAAAGATCTTTATTTCCAGTATCCCTCTGTAGTCTGAGTTAAATGAATGAGAAAGAGAAGCCTCATCTGGGCCCACTCTATCTATGGGATCTTACACTAAAATCTAAATAAATAGATTCCATGCTGGAGAAGGCAATGGCACCCCACTCCAGTACTCTTGCCTAGAAAATCCCATGGATGGAGAAGCCTGGTAGGTTGCAGTCCATGGGGTCGCTAAGAGTCAGACACAACTGAGTGACTTCACTTTCACTTTTCACTTTCATGCATTGGAGAAGGAAATGGCAACCCACTGCAGTGTTCTTGCCTGGAGAATCCCAGGGACGGGGGAGCCTGGTGGGCTGCCGTCTGTGGGGTCGCACAGAGTCGGACACGACTGAAGTGATTTAGCAGCATGCTCTATGATTTATAAATAACTGAAATTGTTTTGAATATATATGCTAAATTAAAAGAAAACAGATGTAAAAAATTGTGATGTACATGAAGCAATTTGTGCACTAAATAGCAAAGAGAAATGAAAACACAGCATTCCTTATTTCTTTTTCCAAAAAAATAAATGGCACCTGATGTCTTCTCTGGATGGTTATTCCTGCTCCTGTGAAGTCAATAAAATTATCAGATTTATCAGACAGAAGAATTTAAAGGGGAATTTAAAACAGGTAACATTCCTTATTTTAGAATCAAGTTGTGAAGCATGGAAGCAGAATATTATAACATGGTCAGTAATGAGTCACGGGCTCTGATTTGTGCCATTATGTAAAGAGAAGGTAAGCTGTGCTTAATGTCAGGTTTTGGAAGGGGACAGAGATTTTTTTTCAGGGCTTGTCCTGTTCAGACATGCTAGTCTGGCAGCTAAAAACAGGAGGTCATCCAAGTTTTGAAACTGACTCTTAGTATCTCCAACAGCCACTCCATCCCCAACCAATCAACTGTTCACAGATTGATTAATGGGTATCTATTTTATTGCTTGTGAGTGAAGTCATTTCAGTTGTATCTGACTCTCTATGACCCTGTGGACTGATCCTCTGTCCACAGGATTCTCCAGGCAAGAGAGAAGGCCTCCTACATTGGCAGGAGGGTTCTTTACCACTAGCGCCAAGTGGGAAGCCCATTTTCTTTTTTATTGTGTACAGGCCCTTAAATTATTTAGCTTAACTAACCAACAGGTTAGTTTCACTTTCACTTTCCTGGTGGCTCAGTGGTAAAGAATCTGCCTGCTAATGCAGGAGACACAGGTTTGATCCCTGGGTCAGGAAGACACCCTGGAGAAGCAAATGGCAACCCAACTCCAGTATTCTTGCTTGGGAAATCCCAGGGACAGAGGAGCCTGGTGGGCTACAATCCATGGAGTCGCAAAAGAGTTGGACATGACTTATCGACTACAATGACAACAGAAACCAATTTGCCATCTAGAAGCTTAAGAGTATTGAAATATCTGAGAGATCTAGTCTCATGATCTTAACATCTGTGTCAGGCTAGCTACTGAGTAAAAGAGTGAGTGGGTTAGAACATTAAGTATCTCTGATGGCCAAGGAGAAACTGCCGCTCTTCCCACCTCTAAGGGCTGCAGAAAAGGCCCCTTCCTGAAAGTGCTTGCATCAGTGAGGGAACAGACTGAAATGGGAAAGTGGTGGACCATGAGACCCGTGGCTTAATGGGGAGTAACGACAACAATACTAACAATTAATACTTAAAGAGAAAAATCTCTATTCTTAGATTTTGTGGCTCTAGCCCTTGGTGACTCTTTTTTTCCGTGTGATGCCAACTGTATATCTGTTTGGCATCTGCAGTTGCTATTACATCTGTTTGGCATCTGCAGTTGTTAATTACAGGTAGACTCTGAGAGACTGGGGCCCCTTCCCACTCGCAGCTCCCTACATCATCACTTCTCAGGAAGGAGGTGCCCTTCCAAACGAGAATGCATTTGGCAGCATTCGGTTTTAAGAGGCGCCTGCTCCGACAGCTTTCACTGTGGTGGACAATGTGGATGAGGAAAAGGCTGATATGGACAAAATGATCTTCATTTCATTTGTTGAGGCTGGCCAGGCATAAAGTCCTGTGGCTTCTGGGACTCACCTCAAAAGTATATGGACTTGAGTCATTCTAAAACTACACACACCCTTTGGCATCCTTATGAATTGGGACTTGCTTTTGTTACTGATGTTTTTCAGTTCAGAACTCTATGATGGAAAAAGCCAATATTTTTAAATGCCTCCATGTTATGGAGGGTAAAGTCCGATTTGAAGTACATGAATTTTTTCTCTTTTTAACAACTTACTCAGAAATATCTCTAAACTTATTCAACAGACTTATTTAGAAACAATAGACTTTTACCTTTTTGTTGCGCTTAGTTTTCGTAACTAAGAGGAAATCATCAAAGAGAAACAGATAAACATCTAGGAATCTTGTGCTTTCTGAGGAAAGAAAGAAGATGAAATTGGGGCTTGAAGGAGCAAGCAAAAGTTTTTTTTTTTTTTTCCTTTTTAAATCAAAGAAACCCTTTAGAAAACAACACAGAACAGACATCTGGGTGCAGGAGGCTCAGGACTCAGGGTGCTCCAATCACGTGGGTCAGAAAACTGCATTACAACTGAGCTGATTTCTCCCTAAAGCAGAGACCTGAGGTGAGCTCACACTTCCAACTTTAAAGATATTAGTGACGCATTTCATGTGGATCTGAGATAGCCTGGGGGATATTTGCAGTGGTTTCAGCTAAGCCTAGGACACATCTATTAACCAACAGTACACCAGCATTTTTGCCTCCTGACTCATCTGCCTGTCACTGGCAAAGGTATACGTTACTAGAGAAAAGGCACTTTGTCATTGCCGTGGCCTGAGCTGCATAGCCCCCCAATTCTTTGTGGAAGCCCCCACCCCCATTGTGTACTTGGAATAAGGAAGTAATTAAGGATAGATGAAGGCTTAAAGGAGGACCCTGGTCTGGCGGGGGGAATATCATCCAAGACACATCAAGGCATGTGCGCACTCTCTCCGCCAAGTATGATGCTGAGAAAGCTGGAAAAAGAGCTCTCACCAGGAACCGCATCAGTAGGCAACTTGATCTTAGACTTCTAGCCTCCAGCACTGAGAGAAATAAATGCCTCCTGTTTAAGCCGCCCAGCCCGTGGCATTTTGTTACAGCAGCCCTCGCTGATGAGGACAGGCATTAAAGCAATTGTTTCTCTAGTTTTGCAATGTGTCTATACACGTTTAAAGTCTTCATGTAGCTTTATATTTACCACCTTTTCTCAATATCACTTTTGATGATAACTGAAGGCAAATAGGTTTTTCTGCTTTTCCCTAAGAAAGCGACAGCAGTAGAAAGGAAAATTAGAGAGATCGCTCCCCTTCTGGATTTAACTCTATCCCTTAGAAATTAGAAAAAGGAATGGTTAAATTTAAATGATTTTAGAGGAAAGGGTAGTCCTTTCAGAGGATGATGTGACAGGCACTTAAAGGAAATATAAGAAAAATCAAGTAAATATTTTTATTATTCTATTTGTTTATATTATTCTAGAAGTTCTTTCTTGTATACCCTGGAGATACAATGTATAAGGTTAAATTAATAGATAAAATATCTAATACTCTCCTTCTTTAAGTTTAGAGGAAAGATACTTCCTATATTTGCTCAGAAGAGAAATTAGATATATTATTTAATCTTGAATTATCCTTGAATATTTTTTTAGGTGTTTGCCATCTCTACTAGAAACTCCTTTTGGCAAACTGGGCTGTGGCAAAGACTGCTGGTGGTCCCTCAAAAACAATTCTTATTTTGTAGTAATGAAATTTCCAAGTTTTAGTGGGTAGTTGTTACTTGTGAACAAATACAGGTGCCAGCTTTCCTTGTAGCTGAATGTGACCAAGTGACTAAATTCTGACAAATGGGATATGAGTTAGAATGCAGGCAGAATTTAGTCACTTGGTCACATTCAGTTACAAGAGAAGCTGGCACGTGTATTTCCAAGCAGCCAACAAACACTGAGCACCACGATGCATCAATGATTAAGGCAGAATCTTGCTAAGAGCTTTAATTGTAATAAAAGCAGACACATAATAAACACCGACAACATTTGAGATAAATTCAAGAACTGACAGTGATAAAGGAAATATGGGATTATGAAAAAGGATGACTAAAGAGGGGCATCGTAGGCCTACAGCTAGAGTATTCGTATTTACTATCCCAGGAGTCTGAGCTATGGGTCCCACAGCCAGTTCTGAGGCTTACTAACTTGTACAGTTCTAACTGGTTGGGTCTTTCTCTCACAGAGCCTGAACTGTGGGGTTCTCATCGCACTGCTGGGCTTCCCTGGTGGCTCAGTTGGTAAAGAATCTGCCTGCAATGTGCGAGACCTGGGTTCGATCCCTGGGTTGGGAAGATACCTGGGAGAAGGGAAAGGCTACCCACTCCAGTGCTCTGGTTTGGAGAATTCCATGGACTGTGTAGTCCATGGGGTTGCAAAGAATCAGACGCGACCAAGCGGCTTTCACTTTGAGCAGCACCACCGCTCGCCCCAGGTCTGCAGCAGTGTGAACGATGTTCTCTGGGTGCCACAGCTAGCTACTCGGCCATCACACTGGCCTGAACTTCACTCCTTTTTCTATTTAGAAACACTAATCTGTGGGGAGCAGTACATTTGTGAAGGTTATGTGCCGGCATGAATTCCGATGGGAAGCTAGTTAAACTGCTAAAGGGATAAAAACTTGTACCTTTTGGGAATGAGAAAATGCACTTATTTAATCTTAACACCACAGTTTTAAGGCTAGAAGAAATTCTGAAATGCACTGGTAGTAGGTATCACTGTTATCACTATTACCATCATCATCACCAACATTTACAGAAGAGATTAAGGAAATTTAAACAATTTCCCCAAAGCCCACTGTTGGTGCTACAGCCCCTAATTCTTGGTCCAGTGCTTTTCCCATTCAAAACAATATCCTATTTCTTCTAATATTATTACCTCCACAACATTTCCATGCCAACTCTGAGTCAAAGTCCCAGTGACTTTAAACTTGGTATGATGACACCTCCCCCTCTGATGAAACCTGACTAACAGCATATACTGTTAGACAGGAGCCTGGTGTTAGTAATATTTACACAGGTCTTCCTTTTTGATCCACACTCATTTCTAACATTTTAGGATGAAGAAGATCATGGCATCCAGTCCCATCACTTCATGGGAAATAGATGGGGAAACAGTGGAAACAGTGTCAGACTTTATTTTTCTGGGC
>SJYA01000760.1:106161-132061 GCA_006410615.1 Neotragus moschatus | reverse complement strand
GGACAGGGAGGCCTGGTGTGCTGCGATCCATGGGGTTGCAAAGAGTTGGACACGACTGAGCGACTGAACTGAACTGAACTGAGTGCAACTCACTGTGTCGGGGAAGTTGGTGGACACAGGGAAGAGGTGAAATAAAATCTCTGACAATTCCAGGTGGAGGCCAAATTTTGGAGGGAAAGTCATATGACTGTACACAGAACTGTTTCGCTTCCCCAGTTTAGGTTTTGGTTGGATTTGGCTTTGCCACAATGATATAGTTACTTCTGAAATTGTAAACGACATTAAAGAAAGTATAAAACTGTTTTCTTCTCAAAGGCAAGTGGGGGCAGGGGGCATCTGCAGGTGGAGAATGGTTGAAAAGCAAAGGCCCAGGCTCTTCCCACCTCACCTGCTTCGCCATGGAGCCTTCAGGTTGGTCTCTCTGCTTTGTCTCCTCCACCCACTTTGCACACTGCTTTTTGGAGTTCCTTCTTTGACAACTTTTAACTTTATTAGGTCCCTGTCTGAGGACTCAGTGGCTTCCTGCTCTCTGCAGTTTCCTGGCTGGGTTCCTCTGGCTTCCAAGGCAGTTGCTAAAATTCTGGAAGCCAGCTAGGCTGAGGCAGCCTGTTAGCTTGGGTCTGAATGCGGCCATTAACGTGCCAAGTGCCCTGAATGTGTTATGGAAGTTCCCTGTATTTGTCCTGTGATGTGAGATTAAATGTAATTTCTCTGCATGACTCACTGGCAGGAGAAAATGCACGCAAACTCCTTTGCTGTGAAATGTTAGGCGTGTGTATCTTCCTGAGTGGGCAGGGTTAACAGCTGTGTACTGAATAAGGACTTACTGCCTAGCACCCCCTACCGACAAGATCTCAGACGGCTATAAACATGCAACCCCACATCCCACAGGGCTTCGCACACTGGGTGCTCGAGCGAGGGTTTGTGAAGCAATGAAACAATGAATGAAAGCAAATCTTACTTCAGCTGGGCAGCCCTTTCTGATCATGGTATTTACTGAGTGCTAACCCTCTACCAACTATTCTTTCAAGAGCTCCCAACATCCATTAGCTCACTGAACTCCTCACAACAAGGAGGGGAAACTGCAGCGTGGGGAGACTGCTGGCCAAGGCTCCAGGTTACAGGGGCAGCAGAGGTGGAGCGAGAAGGGGGCGCACCCTCCTAACCACGGGGAGCCTCCTTGTCCAGGCGGNAGCTCCCAACATCCATTAGCTCACTGAACTCCTCACAACAAGGAGGGGAAACTGCAGCGTGGGGAGACTGCTGGCCAAGGCTCCAGGTTACAGGGGCAGCAGAGGTGGAGCGAGAAGGGGGCGCACCCTCCTAACCACGGGGAGCCTCCTTGTCCAGGCGGCCTCTGCCTCCAGGCCTTTTCTCGTGCTGTGCTTTGCATTCGGGCTGTCCTTCCACTGACCTAACATCCTTCTGTTTGCCAGAGTCCCCCTCCAGTGCCGTGGGCCACAGGGGGCCCTTCCAGGGTACTCCAGCATTGGGCTCGCTTTCGGATTCAGACCGCAGGTCTGCTTACTGTGGCAGAGCTTCTCAGCTCGAGGGAAAGGCTTATCCAGAATAGCGATTCTCTATCCTTCTGTCCTGGACAGCACAAAGTGTGTTACAGAACAGAGTCTCAGTCAACACCGACAGTCTGACTGCCCAGCTCAGTGAGGGTGGGAATAGCCGACATCAAGTGTTTACTAGATTCCAGACCTTGAGCTTGAAGATGGGAATGGCAACTTACTCCAGTATTTTTGCCTGGAAAATCCCATTGACAGAGGAGCCTGGCAGGCTATAGTCCATAGGGTTGCAAGAGTTGGACACGACTTAGTGAGCAAACCACCACCACCACCAGACCCTGAGTTAAGCTCTTCACTTGGACTTCAGTCTTGTAAGATACATACAGTTACCCCATTTTAGAGTCACCTTGTGGTCTGATCAAGCTGGAGTCTGTGTGACTCCACGGGATGCTCTCTGATTCACATCTGCTGTCACCTTGGCCACAAGCAAATGCAATTCCTGCCACCCTTCTATTAGCCACAGTTGGACAAGTTACAAGGTGGCAAAGATGCTGGGTTTGTAAAGGAAGCAGTTATTTACCTGCAAGAGTTAGCTTTCCTTCATAGAGAAGGTGTCTGTTGGTTGGTGACAGGATGTTTTCTGCCATGTGTTCCTTAAAAATGTGTTTCAGGCACTGGGAAAACAAGGGAGACAATCAAAGAGATGTTAAGATTAGAAGACAGCATGCTCCAGGAGCTGGGGCAACGCAACTCTCTCTACAAAGCTGGAGACATTTGGAAATGCCAGTAAGTGGACATGGGGCTGGGGAAGAATGGGAAAACCTCTTAGGAGGTCCAGCCCAGGAATAGCATGATGAGGCCAGCTGCCCCACCACACACAATGCAACATGGATGAAGGCTTTACATCTGCAAGATTTATAATTCTGGTGGGCAGCTGGGGACCATGTAGTAAGATCAGCGTATTTCCACCCAAATGCCAAACTTCTGGAAAGGGATGTATGTTCTAACTGATCCCTTTTGTACCTCTGGAATGAAAAACCTTTTATCTCGATCCCAAAGTGGAGGCCACACTACAATCTCCTGTAGATGTCTGAACTTCTGAAAATTGTCAAGCCACTTCACTTTTCCTTCAAGATCCCCTAAAAGACAAGACACATCCAATATATTTTTAAATGCATGAGACATTACAGCATAAAATTTAACTAAGATCCATAGAAATCACTCAGACACTGAACTCCCTGGAGCCAAACTATATCTGAGGTTCATTTAACATTATTTCTCGCTGTTTGAACACCTTAGAAAAACTCACTAATTTGAAATCAGCCTCTTGCAGAGAAAATGAAGCTGAACTAATTCAGTAAATTGTAAACGTGCATTTTTATTTCAATAATACTAATGATGCCCCTGGTAGCTCTCTCATATTCCCTACATCATACAGCCAGTGATTACAGGAAGGAAAAAAATCAGACTAACAAGGACAAGCATATTTTTTGTCTTAATCATAAAACACACATTCCCTTTATGGTAAAGTTGATTATTTCTTTTGGTAAGAACGTATTTTTTTCTTCAAAGTTTAGTTTGAAGAAAGATTCTCTTCAAAGAACTTTTGAAAACTTTTGAAAACAAAGAAAAGTTTTCTTCAAAGTTCTTCAAATATTAGTTTCCCAATATTTTTGATAACATATTGCTATTGAGGTTTTGAAATGATTTTTGAAAATATGGAGGGCAAGTTGTAGACCCACAGAATCAATGGTTAGGGGAATCTTTGAGAATTCACTATCTTTAAGCTCATAAACATAGAGGAAGGCCACAGGGATTTCTTTCCTCAACAATGAAAATTCAGATTTTATTGAGAAATTCCTGGAAGAGATGTTATTATCTTCCTCACAAACCCATCAAAATGAGTAATAATCTTCAAAATTACTTTAAAATTTAAAAAAGTCTGTCTTTAATTGAATTTTCTGTCAATCAATTTGATAAGCTTAATTCTAGTTCCTTGTGTCTGTCATTAGAGAATTAGAACAAAAAACCTAAAAAAGGGAAAAAAAACTCCTAATTGAGTGGTCATTTTACTTTTAAACATGAAAAGAAAAAAAAATATCATTTCTGTACAGCTGATAATTATCCATTTGGATTGTTCCTTTTTGATGCTCCCTAGGAAATCTTTTATGGACACCTATCACTGATTTCTTTATTTGGATTTGACTATACATAGTCACCCAAATAGACTTAAATTATTACAGGGCTTGCTCATTTATCCCCTAATTCCAGTTCTAAATATTGCAGTTGGCATTACATTTAGATTGGCCCTCGATTTCAGTGACCTAAAAAAAATGACGGTGGTAATTTATCCTCCGGAAAGGCTTTTCATGCCGTTTACTTCCATTTGCTTTGTGTGTGGGTTCAGAACGGATGTTAAAAACAAAGTGCGTTCATCATCTGGGAAGTAGAAGTCTTCCTGCCTGAACTCACATCTGAAAACCTTGGAGACGAGCCCCGGCCTGCGTGAACCCTTAGGAGTTAAGAGTTCTCACAGGGTTGGCCAGGATGTGAGTGGAGCCCATTGTCTTGAGTGTGTTTGATTTACACTGCAAACTCAAAGTCAAATCCACATTTCCGACAGCCAGTGACCTCAAGCCAACAGAATTACCTCCTAGGATGGAAGCCCAGCTGGTTCCCAGGAGCTGCTGCTGCTGCTGCTAAGTCGCTTCAGTCGTGTCCGACTCTGTGGGACCCCATAGACGGTAGCCCATCAGGCTCCCTCTGTCCCTGGGATTCTCCAGGCAAGAACACTGGAGTGGGTTGCCATTTCCTTCTCCAATGCATGAAAGTGAAAAGTGAAAGTGAAGTCACTCAGTCGTGTCCGACTCTTCGCGACCCCATGGACTGCAGCCTACCAGGCTCCTCCGTCCATGGGATTTTCCAGGCAAGAGTACTGGAGTGGGGCGCCATTGCCTTCTCCACCCAGAAGCCACAGGCCCCCCCAGCTCTTTGACTAAAGCTAACACTGGAGCTCTGGGTCCCTCATCTCAGTGACTTACGGATTGACTTTTCCACCTTTTCCTTGATGGAGTAGATCATGATTTTCTCCGTAGGGTCCATACTCCTTTTCCAGATGTTCTTCAGCAACAAGGGGTATCGAGTCAGCCTGTGTAGCGGGGCCACGAGCAGCTCAGGTAGGTGAAGGCGTCTGCACTGGTCATTTTGCTCACACCACTGGGGAAGGCAAAACCAGGCCCATCAGAACATTGCTTCTATCGGGGCACTGAGGAATCTGGACACAAAAAAGCCTTAGGAGATCTCGCTCAGTAATGACATAACAACCCTGTAAGCTTGCTGGGAAAAATTATAAGGACTGAATATTCACTGGAACGACTAGATCTTGCTTTTGAAAATCCCATATTAAACCATCTTAGCAAGCATTTATCTACTAGTACCCAATGCAGGATCTCAATTTTTTTTTTTTTTTTTTTGCAATATGCTTAAGAAGTATTATACACACATTCCAGCCTTGTTTACCCTTCTGACCAACTGTAGTTCTCCCTTTTCCTCCTCCCAGGCCCTCGGGGTTGATTTCTGGGTTTGCCACCTCTGCTACCTACCTTCTTTGCTGCAGTGCGGTTAGGAAAACTGAGAGTCAACACTGGCTGGGGAGAAAGGAAAAGGAAGGAGTTTCGCTTGTTGGGTAAGTTCCTTAACTCCCCTTTGTTGGAGGGAATCAGGACAATGAGAAAATGAGGCTGAAGAGGCTAAACTGATCTACATATAGAAAGGAGATGAGAAGAAAAAAGACACAGATGGTTGTCAATAGGGAGAGTTTGTTCAAGGAGGCGGCTGCCAGGTGTACATGCAATGGGGAAGACATGAAAGGAAATTTTAGTAAGTACTGCTACAAGTTAGGCCTTACCAATGGTTTAGAAATGAAGTGAAAGGCAAAGGAGAAAAGGAATGCAGAGTTCCAAAGAACAGCAGGAGAGATAACAAAGTCTTCCTAAGTGAACAGTGAAAAGAAATAGAGGAAAACAACAGAATGGGATAAGACCAGAGATCTCTTCAAGAAAACCAGAGATACCAAGGGGACATTTCATGCAAAGATGGTAACAATAAAGGACAGAAATGGTATGGGACCTAATGGAAGCTGAAGATAGTAAGAGGTGGCAAGAATACACAGAAGAACTGTACCACAAAGGTCTTAATGACCCAAATAATCAAGATGGTGTGATCACTAACCTAGAGCTAGACATTCTGGAGTGTGAAGTCAAGTGGGCCTTAGGAAGCATTACTAGGAACAAAGCTCGTGGAGGTGATAGAATTCCAGCTGAACTACTTAGAATCCCCAAAGATGATGTTGTTAAAGTGCTGCACTCAATATGACAGCAAATTTGGAAAACTCAGCAGTGGCCGCGTGACTGGAAAAGGTGTTTTATTCCAATTTCAAAGAAAGGCAATGCCAAAGAATGTTCAAAGTACTGCATAATTGCACTCATTTCACATGCTAGCAAGGTAATGCTCAAAATCCTTCAAGCTAGGCTTCAATAGTATGTGAATCAAGAACTTCCAGATGCCAAAGCTGGATTTAGAAAAGGCAGAGGAACCAGAGATCAAATTGCCAACATTTGTTAGATCATAGAGAAAGCAAAGGAATTCCAGAAAAACATCTACTTCTGGTTCATTGACTACACTAAAGCCTTTGACTGTGTTGATCACAGCAAACTGGAAAATTCTTAAAGAAATGGGAATACCAGACCACCTTACTTGCCTCCTGAGAAACCTAGATGCAGGTCAAGAAGCAACAGTTAGAACCAGACATGGAATAATGGACTGGTTTAAAATTGGGAAAGGAGTACATCAAGGCTGTATATTGTCACTCTGCTTGTTTAACTTTTATGCAGAGCACATTACGAGAAATGCTCTGCTGGATGAATCACAAGCTGGAATCAAGACTGCCAAGAAAAATATCAATAATCTCAGATATGCAGATGACACCACCTTAATGGCAGAAAGTGAAGAGGAACTAAAGAGTTTTTTGGTGAAAGTAAAAGAGGAGAGTGAAGAAGATGGCTTAAAACTCAACATTCAAAAAACGAAGATCAATGGCATCCTGTCCCATCACTTCATGGCAAACAGGTGGGGGAAAAAAATGGAAACAGTGACAGATTTTATTTTCCTGGGTTCCAAAGTCATTGTGGTGGTGACTGCAGCCATGAAATTAAAAGATCCTTGTTCCTAGGGGGAAAAAGCTATGACAAACCTAGACAGTATGTTAAAAAGCAGAGACATCACTTTGTTGACAAAGGTCCATATGGTCAAAGCTGTGGTTTGTCCAGTAGTCATGTACAGATGTGAGAGCTGGACCATACAGAAGGCTGAGCACCCAAGAATTGATGCTTTTGAGCTGTGGTGTTGGAGAAGACTCTTGAGAGTCCCTTGGACAGCAAGGGGATCCAACCAGTCAGTCTTAAAAGAAATAAACCCTGAACATTCATTGGAAGGACTGATGCTGATGCTGAAGCACCGATACTTTGGCCACCTGATGCAAAGAGCGGACTCGTTGAAAAAAAAAACCTGATGCTGGGAAAGACTGAAGCCAAGAGAAGAAGGGGGCGACAGGATGAGAGGGTTGGATGGCATCACTGACTCAATGCACATGAGTCTGAGCAAACTCTGGGAGACAGTGAAGGAGAGGGAAGCCGGCGTGCTGCAGTCCATGGGGTTGTGAAGAACTGGACACAACTTAGTGGCAACAAGAACATATGTGGAAGCCACAGCCACTACCCACCACCCCATTTTGCTGGCTCCATTCTTCTCTTTGGAAGAAGAGAGCTCTTTCTCTTTCTCCCCCTCTCTTCCCTTCCCCAGCTTTCCCCCTTTTCTCTCCTAGCCTCAAGCTTTGCAATTGTCCTTGTCCTCCACACTCTCTACCCTAACAGCTATATCACATTTCTTCTAAAAACTTCAGGACTCTTCTCTATGGGAATTCTGCCAGGCATGATCTTTCCCACTTCCCCACCTACAGACGGCAGGTCAGAAAAGTGAGGCCAGAGGTGCACGGAGGATGGAGCTCTAGGGGCCAGGCTTTAAGGTTGAGGGACCACCTCCCCTCTCTGCACCTCAGACTCCTCTTCTATAAAATGGGAGCAGGTATTAGATGACTTCCTAGTTCTCATCCAGCTCAAAATGATTGTGATTCTCACTGGGGTTGAAGGGATGAAGGAAGCAGAGACTGCAGCCACGAAAGGGCTAGGAGCAGGAGTGGAGGAAAGAGGTGTGGGAAAGCCGTCGTCATCTGTGGCCTTCAGTTTAGTTCAGTCAGTTCAGTCGCTCAGTCGTGTCTGAGTCTTTGTGACCCCCATGGACTGCAGCATGCCAGGCCTCCCTGTCCATCACCAACTCCCAGAGATGTAGTGGCTGATTTCTGTGCTGGGTCACTGGCAGCAGCATTCCAGCACTATCTTCTGGTCCTCGTGGGAAGCTGGGGAGCTCCAGTAATTCACTTCTCATCAGCAGTGAGGGATTCCCTCAAAACACACAGCCCTGGGTCACTGCTCCAAATTTCCATGCTGTGGGCAACAGCTCTGGAGGCCAGCACCCACTGGTGTTCAGGGTAAATATAAAAGCACTGAATCTCCCCCAGATACCAATCAGAAAAGAAACACCAGTGGTAAATAATTTAGACAAAGATCCAGGCAGAGATACACAAAATATTTATAGTGTTTTGAAAGGTCTCAGAAGAGGAGGAAAAAAGAAAAAAAAAAGAAAAGATACTTGATGATTCTAAAAGTGAAACTATAACTTTTTCTTTCATTTCTCTGTTGGCTTTACATTTCATGTCTATTAGGGAAAGAAAAGAAACCCTCTGTCACGAGAAACTGGATATACAAGTCCTTTTCCTGGATGGGTCTAGATGAGTGGAATCTGCTTCACAGCTTGATAATAAATTTATGTATAGTTGGGAGATCAAGACAGTGGAATGGAAGGACACAGACCTCAGCAACTCCCACAAGTACATAAAAAATACATCTACATGTGTACCGGTTCTCACAGAATACCTACTGAATGCTGGCAGAAGAGCTCATACAACCAAAACTGCCAGGAAGACCACCACGCAACAAGGGAGGATGGGATGGGATGGGACCTGTACTGCTGGGAGGGAGCTGTGAGAGAGGAAAAGTTCCTTGCCCTAGGAACAAACTTTGCTGCCTAGATCAGCTGGAACAGAACGGAAGCTTCAGAGGCTCAGAGAAGAATACAGCAATTGGTGTAAGCAGGTAGAAAAGAGAGGCCAGCACGCCTGGTCTGGGCCACCTTGCTGCACTCCCCAGCTCCACGCATGTGTCTGCGAGTGCAGGTGGGGCTGGGTGCTGAATCTTGGGTTTCAGCGCACAGATCTGGGGAGAGGACTGGGGGTGGCTGTGCAGAGAGAGCCTGAAGGGGCCAGAGTGTGGACGGTGGCAACTGGGGCTGTGTGCGGGATGAAACTTGGGTCTACTACAGAAGCCCTCTTGTTAAGGAGCACCTGAAGGGAGAGGTGGGGCCCCAGCAGAGCAGCCCCACAGAGTGCTCACAGCGGGCAGGGCTCTGGGAGCACCTGAGTGCCTGCTGCTGCCCCACACAGAGGTGGCGCTGAAATCTGAGCCGTAGCAGGAGACCTTGCGACTTCAGTGGATTTACGCTGCCGGTGCCTTTGTAAGCTAAGTGACTGTGGGACATCCTAGCAGAGGACTGACGCTCCCATAGCTGGGGTAAGTCCAGAGTCAGCAGCTGCGAGTTTTGTGGGTACACGTTCGTGGAGGTGGGGCCAGGGTCTGTGCTCCTGTGCTCGTCCCGTAGCTCTGAGTGGGGATAGGAGCATGACCTTGGGCAGGTAAGAAAGGTCCTGGGGGCTGACTTCAGGGAATCTGTGCCTGCAGATCTGAGCGGGTGGCTTTACGAGCACAGCACCTGAGGGACATCCAGGCCAACGGCCTGCATTCTCATGGCTGAGGAGGTGAGGCCCATGCCAACAACAGTGTGCTCTGGAAGCACACACGGTGGGTGACAGACACCTTGGCGCGCACTTCAGCGGACAGCTCCCGATGAGGAATACTCACGGCTCCTCCCCCAGCAGCTCCAAGCCTGCCTACCTCACACCGCAGCTCAGAAACAAGACGATCTGCGGGGCTTCTACTCCAACTGGGGAGCAGACTGTGCTCCCAACAAAGCTGTGACAACCGCAGACCAAATAGGAGGCTCTGCTCAACTTCCAGTGCAGGCTCTGGTCACCAGAAAAACAGTCACACTCCCTATGAAGGGGTAACAGCCAGAGGGCAAGGAGGGAAGAAATGGCCGGCACCCATTCTGGATGCAGCCCTTGCGCCCAAAATATTAAGACTCACTCAGACTACACAAGGGTGCGCCCACATAAAACCATCTCTTCAAGAACATAGGAAATTACTGTTTCTCCTAAAGCCAGGGGCAAAGAAATAAACCTGAAACCAAGAAGCAGAGGAACTATTTCCAAAAACAGGACAGGAGAAATCTCCAATAAAATAGAATGCTCTACCAGATTCTGAGTTCAAAAAGAAGATAAGGCTTCCTGGTGGCTCAGTGGTGAAGAATTCACCTGCCAATGCAGGAGAGACATGGGTTTGATCCCTGATCTGGAGACATGAAGCACCAAAGAGCCCACGTGCCACATGCTGCCAAGCCCTCGTGTGGCAACTACCAAGCCCACTTGCCCTCAGTAGAGCTTATGTTCTGCACCAAGAGAAGCCACCACAGTGAGAAGCCCATGCACCACAACTAGACATGAGCCTCTGGCCACGGCAATGAACTCAGCAGAGCCAAAACTCAATAAAATTATAAAAAGAAAGTAACAACTAACAAATTAAGAAAGAGCATTGAGAGAGATGCAGATCACTTTAGCAAGGAACTACCAATAGAAACTATAAGGAGAAGCCAGTTAAAATGAGAAAATGTATATGCTGAGATGAAGGCAAGCTAAAGGCAATAAATAACAACTAAACATTGCAGGGTTTCCCTGATGGCTCAGCAGTAAAAGAATCTGCTTGCTAATGTAGGAGACATGGGTTTGATCCCTGATCCAGGAGGATTTCACATGCTGTGGGTCAGCCGAGCCCGTGTACCACAACTAACGAGCCAGCACTCTCGAGCCTGCACATCACAACTGCTGAGCCCACACACCTCTACTACGGAAGCCCACATGCCCTAGAGCCCATGCTCCACAACGAGAGAAGCCACGGCAATGAGAAATCTGTGCACCACAACTAGAGAGTAGCCCCCACTCACCACAACTAGACAAAAGCCTGTGCAACAACGAAGACTCAGCACAGCCATAAATAAACAAATGTATTAAAGAAACAATGCAGGTCAAATAACTGATCTAGAAGACAGAATAATAATGGAAATCAATCAGAAATGTAGACAGAAAGTCAAATGAGAACAAGAAAATACATGAGATTTATGGGATAATATAAAGTGAGCCAATCTACAATCTATACCACCGGAAAGAAATAGAAAAAGAACAAATAAAGCCTAAAGTCAGCATAAGGAAGGAAATAAAAAGTCAGAGAAGAAATAGAATAGAGATAAAAAAAATAGAAAACAAAACAAAACCAATGAAACCAAGAGCTGGCTTTTTGAAAGAGGAAAACAAAACTGGGGCTTCCCTGGAGGATCAGTGGTAAAGAATCTGCCTGCAATGCAGAAGATGCAGGTCTGATGCCTGGTCAGGAAGGTCCCCTGGAGAAGGAAATGGCAACCCACTCCAGTATTCTTGCCTGGGAAATCCCATGGACAGAGGAGCCTGGCGGGTTATAGTCCACAGGGTGGCAAAAGAGTCAGACATGATTTAATGACTAAAAGAACAGCGACAAAGCAAAATTCACACACCTCTGGCCAGGTTCACCAAGAAGAAATGAATGGACCCAAATAAAACAAGAAATGAAAGAGGAAGTATAACAACTGATTTTGCAGAAATACAAAAATCTGTGAGAGACTACTACAAAGAATTAAATGCCAACAAACTGGACAACCTAGAAGAAATGGATAAGTTTTTAGGGACAGACAGCCCACCAAAACAGAATCAAGAAGAGATAAATAATTTAAACAGACTGACCACTAGAAGTGAAATAGAATCTCTAGTAATAATAATAATAAAGCTGCCAGACTCCCCTAATGGTCCAGTGGTTAAGAATCTGCCTGCTAATATAGGGACATGAGTTTGAAACCTGGTCTGAGAAGATTCCACATGCCTCAGGGCAACTAACCTCATGCATGTGTTTGCTGAAACTAAAAAAAACAAAAACAAAAACAAAAGTCTTCTTTAAGACTGAAGAGTAGGGGATACCCCCAAAGTCATTCTATGAAGCTACCACCACTCTGATACCAAAACCAGAAAAAGACACTATGAAAAAAGAAAATTATAGGTCATTATCTTTGATGAATACAAATATAATAATTCTCAACAAAATTCAGCAAACCGAACACAACAGCAAGTAAAAAGGATAATAATATACATGATCAAGCTGGGTTCAACTGAGTCACAAGGACAGTTCAACATAAGCAATACACCACATCAACAAAAGAAAAGACAAAAAGCCCCATGATCATCTCAACAGATGCAGAAAAAGCATTAGATAAAATGTAACATCCACTTGTTATATATAAAAAAACTCTCCAGAAAGTAGGCACAAAGGAAACCTACCTCAACATAGTAAAGGCCATATATTACAAACCCACAGCTAACATCATTCGCAAAAGTGAAAAGCTGAACCATTTCCTCTAAGGCTAGGAACAAGTCAAGGATGTCGATTCTTGCCACTTTTATTCAACTTTAGTTTTAGAAGTCCTAGCCACGGTAATCAGAAAAGAAACAGAAATAAAAAGGGATTCAAATTGGAAAAGAAGTAAAAATGTCACTGTTTGCAGATGACAGGATACAATATATAGAAAATCCTAAAGATGTTACCACAAAAATGCTAGAGTTTATCAATGAATTCAGTAAAACTGCAGGACACAAAATAAATACACAGAAATCCGTTGCATTTCCATAAACTAACAACCAAAGACCAGAAAGACAAATTAGAGAAACAATCTCATTTACTATTGCATCAAAAAGAATACAATACCTAGGAATAAACCTACCTAAGGAGCCAAAAGATCTGTATTCTGAAAACTATAAGATGCTGATATAAGAAATCAAAGATGATGTAAACAGATGGAAAGATACACTGTGTTCTTGGACTGGAAGAAGCAATATTGTCAAAATGACTATATGACCCCAAAGCAATCTACAGATTCAGTGCAATCTCTATCAAAACTACCAGTGGCACTTTTTATAGAACAAAAAATTTTATAATTTGTATGGAAACACAAGAGATCCCAAATGGCCAGAACAATCTTGATAAAGAAAAACGGAACTGGAAGAATCAGACTCCCCAACTGCAGACTATACTACAAAGCTATAGTCATCAAAACAGTATGGTAGTGGCACAAAAACAAATACACAGATTAATGGAGGATGATAGAAAGCCCAGAAATAAACCCACGCACCTATGGTCAATTACTCTCTGACAAAGGAGGCAAGAGTATACAATGGAGAAAATACAGTCTCTTCAGCAAATGGTGTTGGGAAAGCTGGACAGCTACATGTAAATCAATGAGGTTAGCACACTCCCTTACACCCTACACAAAAATAAACTTGAAATGGCTTAATGACTTAAATGTAAGAAAAAAAAAAAGTAAATATAAGACAGGACACCATAAAAATCCTAAAAGGGAACACAGGAAAAACGTTCTCTGATATAAAACTGTAACAATGTTTTCTTAGGTCAAGTCTGCTAAAGCAGCAGAAATAAAAAACAAAAATAAACCAATGGGACCTTATCAAACTTATAAGCTTTGATAACCAACAAGGTCCTACTGTGCAGCACAGGACACTATATTCAATATCTCATAATAAATTATAATAGAAAATATGAAAAGTATTATATATACGTAAAACTGAAGCACTTTGCTACATACAATGGTGTAAATTAACTATATATAATAAGCAAAAAGTAAATTTACATGTAAATCTTATATTTTGTAAAATTATATTGATATAATTTACACATAAATCATTAAAAATCCAATGTGTTCAGGGGAAGAGTGAAATGGATTGAGGGGCCCAAATAAAGCCTTGCTCTCCTCACTAACCGGTCTTGGTGGGATGCAACCACGGCCTTGGACACCCGTTATCTTGGGAACTTGGGAAATTTCTTTAAGTCCTCTAAACCTCCTCTCTGAAATGTGGATAACAAGAGTTGCTGTAACCGAGTGATGACAGATTTTGAGGAGATAATCCCCACACGGTGCTGACGACAAGGCCTGACATGTCTTGAATATTCAGTCCACAGGAGATTTGTGAGCAGCTGCTAATTGAGCAAAGACTAAGAGACCTGGCCCCAAGTTCCCAGGGTCTTGTTCCTGACTTTTCTGGGGCTGTGTTGCAGTGTCTCTTTTTGGGTGTCTTCGTTACACTGTGTGGGCTTTCTCCAGCTGCGGCGAGCAGGGGCTAGTCTCTAGTTGCTGTGCACGGGCTTCTCATTGTGGTGGCTTCTCTTGTGGAGCACGGGCTCCCGGGAGCTTGGGCTTAGCTGCCCTCTGGCATGTGGGCTTAGCTGCCCTGTGCCATGTGGGATCTTCCCACTTTGGGATCAAACCTATGTCCCCTGCCTTGGCAAGCAGATTCTTAACCACTGGACCACCAGGGAAGTCCCCCAGTGTCTTTCTCTGCATCACTTTGACTGACTTTGAAAAAGTGAGGGAAATTCTACTCTTGTCAATTCCCATAATGTACAGATATTTACAAAAACCAGCCCCACAGGGTGTAGAGAGTAAATTCACCCCAGTGCAACCAGAGCCCAATTCCAGGCAGTCCATAAAATGACAAAGATGTTAAGGGAAATTGTGTTAGTTGCTCAATTGTGTCTGACTCTGTGACCCGATGGACTGTAGCCCACCAGGCTCCTCTGTCCATGGAATTCTCCAGGCAAGAATACTAGAGTGAGTGGCCATTCCCTTCTCCAAGGGATCTTCTTGACCCAGGGAATGAACCTGGGTCTCCTGTACTGCAGGCAGATTTTTTAATTGTCTGAGCCACCAGCTGCTAACTGCTAAGTCACTTCAGTCGTGTCTGACTCTGTGTGACCCCATAGACAGCAGCCCAATAGGCTCCCCTGTCCCTGGGATTCTCCAGGCAAGAACACTGGAGTGGGTTGCCATTTCCTTCTCCAATGCATGAAAGTGAAAAGTGAAAGGGAAGTCGCTCAGTCGTGTCCAACTCTTTGCGACCCCATGGATTGCAGCCTACCAGGCTCCTCTGTCCATGGGATCTTCCAGGCAAGAGTACTGGAGTGGGGTGCCATCGCCTTCTCCGGACCACAAAGATGTTAACTTTTCCAACAACGTTTATGTCAAAGCCTAGAAGAAAGGTTGTCAGCTTGACAGATTTCAATCCTGCTCCTGCCCTGAGCAAATTTAAGCAAGTTGTTGAATTCCTCTAAGCTCCTGACAAATGAGGATGACATCAAATCCTACAGGGTTTATTGTGCAGATAGAGAAATCAGAGATGACCAGACTGCAGCACAGTGCCCGGCCATAGTCAAAGCTTGCGAACTATCATTTTTGTATTTGTATCATTATTATTGTATGTATAACCATTATACTTTATTATTATTAATTATCTGTGATGAAGGTTTGTTCTGTGCTCTGGGGCTGTGGAAGACAGATTTACCTCCAAGCCCTCCCAAAGCCTCTCCCTGACCCTTCAACCTTTGTTTCATGATGCTAGTGGTTCCTTTGCAACAGGAAGTAGCCCTGGGGAGTTGTAAATAGTCCTGGGTGTAAAGTGCATTGGAGTATTTTGCCTGAAGACCTTTATCCAGGTTCTTTTATTGCCACCTATTGGTCATGTGATCTTACAAACATCACATAACCTCTCTGAGTCTCAGGACACAACGTAATTAACTTCATAGATTTGTGGTAAGATTTAAAAGGATGTTTGAGAAAGTGCTTGGCAAAGCATGACACTTGTAAAAGTATTACACGTTATCATTACAACAGTGCATCCTCCATTCTTTTCCCTAAATATCTTTGGATGCGCTCTCTCTCTCTCTCTCTCTCTCTCTATATATATATATATATATATATATATATATATATCATACACGTAAACTTCTGTGTCACAATTGTTAAGGGATTTTCCACAGTTATTTGAAAACGTGTCTGAACCTTGTGCTAGCTTGGGAGGGAGAAGAATGAACCTGGATTCTCCTCAGCCTGGGGAAGAGTCTGGAAGACTCTGCCAAGGAATCTCAGGCAAGGAGTTTCATCCAACAGCTTCCAGGGACAAGGTTTGCAACAAGATTATTCATGAAATCTAAGGAGCTTTCAGGTTTTGGTTTGAGTAGCAAAGGAAACACTGAAAGGCTAAAGCTACTAAAATAGGGCCATGGCTCTTCCCAACATCATTCACGCCATGCCCAGGTTCCCTGGCACATTCCGGCCATGGCAAAGATACTCTGATTCACAACTAAAAGTTACTGTGAGCTCTGTGTAGTGGCTGTTCCTCCTACAGCTCTGAGGTGATGTTCTGGCAGGTGCTTCCTGCAGCTGCATGGGTTTCTGGAAAGGCAAGGACCACTTTCTTGGGTCATAAAAAGAGCTGTGGCACAATACTGAAAGGTACATTGCAGACTAAAGATATGTCAAAATAAAACCCTCAAAAACAGGTGGGGCAGGGGAGTGGGTGGTGGTCAAAGGAAGTAGAGAAGTCAAGGAAAATTTTTTCCAGTGTTGCTTATTTGCAAACACTGAAGGTCCCGAGCACAAATCTCCTGTTCTGAAATGGGTGAATTTAACTCAGATGACCATTATATATACTACTGTGGGCAAGAATCCCTTAGAAGAAATGGAATAGCCATCATAGTCAACAAAAGAGTCCAAAATGCAGTACCTGGATGCAATCTCAAAAATGACAGAATGATTTCTGTTCATTTCCCAGCTAAACTATTCAGTGTCACAGTGATCCAAGTCGATGTCCCAACCAGTAATGCTGAAAAGCTGAAGTTGAACGGTTCTGTGAAGACCTACAAGACCTTCCAGAACTAACACCCAAAAAAGATGTCCTCTTTATTATAGGGGACTGGAATGTAAAAATAGTGTCAAGAAACACCTGGAGTAACAGGCAAATTTGGCCTTGGTGTATAAAATGAAGCAGGTCAAAGGCTAACAGAGTTTTGCCAAGAGAACACACTGGTCATAGCAAACACCCTCTTCCAACAACACAAGAGAAGAGTCTACACATGGACATCACCAATTGTCAGTACCAAAATCTGATTATATTCTTTGCAACCAAAGATGGAGAAGCTCTACACAGTCAGCAAAAACAAACTAGGAGCTGACTGTGGCTCAGATCATGAATTCCTTACTGCCAAATTCAGACTTAAATTGAAGAAAGTAGGAGAAACCACTTGGAGAAGGAAATGGCAACCCACTCCAGTGTGCTTGCCTGGAGAATCCCAGGGACTGGGGAGCCTGGTTGGCTGCCGTCTATGGGGTTGCACAGAGTTGGACATGATTAAAGCGACTTAGCAGCAGCAGCAGGGAAAACCACTAGACCATCCAGGTATGACCTAAATCAAATCCCTTACGGTTATACAGTGAAAGTGACAAATAAATTCAAGTGATAAGATCTGATAGACAGAGTGCCTGAAGAACTATGGACAGAAGTTCGTGACACTGTACAGAAGGCAGTGATCAAGACCATCCCCAAGGAAAAAAAAAGCAAAAAGGCAAAATGGTTGTCTGACAAGGTCTTACAAATAGCTGAGAAAAGAAGAGAAGCTAAAGTCAAAAGACAAAGGGAAAGATATACCCATTTGAATGCAGAGTTCTAAAGAATAGAAGGAGAGATAAGAAAGCCTTCCTAAGTGATCAATGCAAAGAAACAGAGGAAAAAAATAGAATGGGAAAGACTAGAGATCTCTTCAAGAAAATTAGAGACACCAAGGGAACATTTCCTCCAAAGATGAGCTCAATAAAGGACAGAAATGGTATGGACCTGACAGAAATAGAAGATATTAAGAAGAGGTGGCAAGAATACACAGAAGAACTGTACAAAAAAGATCTCCACGACACAGATAATCACGATGGTGTGATCACTCACCTATAGCCAGACATCCTGGAATGTGAAGTCAAGTGGGCCTTAGAAAGCATCACTACAAACAAAGCTAGAGGATGTGATGGAATTCCAGTTGAACTATTTCAAATCCTAAAAGATGATGCTATGAAAGTGCTGCACTCAATATGCCAGCAAATTTGGAAAACTCAGCAGTGGCCATAGGACTGGAAAAGGTCAGTTTTCATTTCAATCTCAAAGAAAGGCAATGCCAAAGAATGCTCAAACTACTGCACAACTGCACTCATCTCACACGCTAGCAAAGTAATGCTTGAAATTCTCCAAGCCAGGCTTCAACAGTACGTGAACCATGAACTTCCAGATGTTCAAGCTGGATTTAGAAAAGGTAAAGGAACCAGGCAATGGCACCCACTCCGGGTCTCTTGCCTGGAAAATCCCATGGAAGGAGGAGCCTGGAAGGCTGCAGGTCATAGGGTCGCTGAGGGTCGGACAAGACTGAGCAGCTTCATTCTCACTTTTCACTTTCATGCATTGGAGAAGGACATGGCAACCCACTCCAGTGTTCTTGCCTGGANATAATCTAATATTCTTTCCAAACAGTAATTATATAATTAGGTAGACTACTTTTCTCCTACTGAAAAATTGCTTATTTTTTTATTAGATATTTTAGGAATATACTTTCTTTCCATTAAGTTGCCACTAAACAATTGAAAAGTGATAAATAAAATGATTAAAAGAAAAAAAATGGATCTTTGCCAATTGACATCTAACTAAAAAAAAGTACAAATATTTTAAGTCTTATTACCATGTTTTGATATAGTCAAGTAAAAATGTTAGAACAAGATATAGCCGAGGGGTAAAATCAAGAGCTGGGGATAGAGATCATTAATTAATGTCATTGACTAGACTTCCAAAGAAAGTGTTAATGTGGTGTTGATTGTACCATTAAAATGTAAATCTGGCTAAAGTCTTGGGTGCTAAAGTAAAAAGATTGCCTAGTCTATCAAGAGGAGAAGGCAACAGCACCCCACTCCAGTACTCTTGCCTGGAAAATCCCATGGATGGAGGAGCCTGGTGGGCTGCAGTCCATGGGGTCGCTAAGAGTCAGACACAACTGAGNTGTTGATTGTACCATTAAAATGTAAATCTGGCTAAAGTCTTGGGTGCTAAAGTAAAAAGATTGCCTAGTCTATCAAGAGGAGAAGGCAACAGCACCCCACTCCAGTACTCTTGCCTGGAAAATCCCATGGATGGAGGAGCCTGGTGGGCTGCAGTCCATGGGGTCGCTAAGAGTCAGACACAACTGAGTGACTTCCTTTTCACTTTTCACTTTCATGCATTGGAGAAGGAAATGGCAACCCACTCTAGTGTTCTTGCCTGGAGAGTCTCAGGGATGGAGGAGCCTGGTGGGCTGCCATCTGTGGGGTCGCAGAGTCTGACACGACTGAAGTGACTTAGCATCAGTCTATCAAGCTGGCTAATATAAAAAACCGAACATCTTATGAGATTGAACTTCTGTTGGAAACACAATTTTTAATCTAAACAATTGTTTTATATTTACCTTATCAAATTAGAAAAGCTGACTCTTAGAGACATAAACTTAAATTATAAACTACATCTTTATCTGAGAAATCTGTAAGAAGTTGTTTATGTAATCAACTTTTTTTTGAGGAACTCATATTTATTTGGTTTAATGCAGAAGGACTGATAAGTGGGTCATGTAGACTTTTTCCAGCATCTTTAATTCTGTGTATGGACATAACATCTATTTACTGTTGATTCTCATCTTTATACAAGGCAGAGACAGTCTCAAATTTGGGTGAAATGTAAATTTATTGAAAGTCAAGTTTTCTTTAAAAAATATAATGATGAAGGAATTTAATAATACATTAACAAACTTTAAAATGAAAATGCTTAAAAATTCTTCAGATACAGCAAAACTTAATGACTCTTTTGTATTATTTATGGTCACAAACATGTGCATGTATACACGTGTACAAACATCTGGCAATATTAAAATACTAGGAACTCAGAGTGAAGGCTAACAGAGTTGAAACTGAGCATAGAAAGGTAAGTGATTGGAACCTTAATTACTTTGATCCGTCATGCTTTGTAGCTATGTGTCAGCCTAAGTCAACACAAGTGACATGGAACAAAGGCCATGGCTGCTTCAACATAGTAACATATTTCTAATCATTGCTTAATAAATACGTTGAACTGAATGTATGCTGTGAACTAAAAATAAAACTATAGAAATGTTGTACCTATAAGCTTTCTGTATTTATTATATCTACATCTATTTGTATTAATATGGAATATAGGCATATAAAATGTAAATTTAGATTAATTTATATCTGACACATATACATTGAAAGTGATAGAAAGGTAGAATTCTCTGTTTTAAACTTAGAAGCATTTAAGTAGGTGAATATAATAATGATATTTTTACACAGAGCTATAAACTGGTTCATTTTTTAGTTCATTTATGAAAAAATATAGTCAAAACTCACTACAAAATGGTATATATAGAATGGAAACTGCTACTGGGTTGGCAGCTTTATTTTAAATGTTTCCCTCAGTAGTCTAGAATAATATGCATATAATATTATAAAAGTGATAGAAGATTTTGAGCAAATGAAAAAAGTGCTATTATTATTTTGCTTCCCTCTATGTCTCTAAACCGCAAAAATTCCTTTAACAGTTGCAGACATTTTTAGGAGAAACGAATGAATGAGAAGAAAACTTACCTTCTAATAGTATATAGAGTTTTTCAGTATAAATCAATTTCCAACGAGGCTTTGAAGTTTTCAAATTTTAAGGATTTGCCACTTTGTGGTTCCATGGAAAAAAAAGCATAACTAAAAATCTACTTAGCTTATATATTAGAAGTTGTAACCAGAGGCTTCTTCATTCTAGGCAGCTCTTTGGGTTAAAGGCTGGAACTGGTTATTGATACGACCAACTTTATTCAAAGGCATAACGTGTCATTAAAGATCCTTTGTTTTTCTGTTATTGGTGGTGGTGGTGATATCAAAAATAGAAAAAATGAATATCCTGTTTAATTTAGGCAAATTCACTGTTCAGTATATTATTACTGAGTACTTTAGTAGTCTTTACAAATGGATTTTTAGAATAATTTCTATAAGTATAAAATGTCCTCCTATAAATCTTTTCTATGTAATTCTCTAATTAGGTTCTATTTCATAGACATTAGAACTTGAGTGCTTTCACATTTCCTATTCTTTTAAGGTTATCTTTTCTTTCTGTATCAGAGGTGCAATAATTCAAGCCCCCTTGTGAAATAGAACAGTGAGTCCAATAACTTCCTGAAGTAATTCCTAAAAACTCTAGAGCATACACATATATCCTGATGTTTCTTTTCATCTCTGTCTATAAACTGCATATCCTGTGGCCTCGTCTGTGCTCCTCTGTGCCACTTGAAACATCTGCATTGAATGATACTTTGGAAGATCAATACTATAGTTCCTCAAAAAAATATCATTAGGGAATTCAAACAAATAATCAGAGTATTGAAAATTGTCTAGCAGACTTTGACTGCCTGTAGTTCATTGATTTTCCCCCTTACATTAGGAAGTCCTTGATGGCCATTTCTCCTTGCTCTCCCTGTCTCACTAATCTCTTTCCTCCTTGAGCTCATCTACATTCACCCCCTCACTTCCCCTGTCTCTTTCCTCAGGTTTCCACTACATGAGGCTCAGGATTCCTTCTTAATATACCAATTATCACTCTGCTGAGATGCCCATTTTACACTATTCAACTGGTATAACCTTTCACACTATAATGAAAATAGTCATCAACCTCTTATGAAGAACTGACATTTTTCTTACTGAGCAAATGTTTGGGCCTGCTGCCAACACAATACTCCAACACAATNTTCCTTCTTAATATACCAATTATCACTCTGCTGAGATGCCCATTTTACACTATTCAACTGGTATAACCTTTCACACTATAATGAAAATAGTCATCAACCTCTTATGAAGAACTGACATTTTTCTTACTGAGCAAATGTTTGGGCCTGCTGCCAACACAATACTCCAACACAATACTGAGTAAGGTACTTGGCTTACATATTCATGACAAAGAGGGTTTATCAAAATGATTCATTTCAAAGTCTGACAGAAAGACAAATTTTGGCTTTCTTCTTTAGAACCACAGGACGGAATGTGTGAGCAGAATAAATGTAGCTCATTTCCCCCTTCAAATTTTCTAGTAATCCAGGTCAGACATTGAGGAACCTGAATACTTAAAATAATTAAAAGCAAATAGAAATAACATTTCTCCCATTATCATTATGAATTTTTTTAATAATCATGAACTAGAGAGGAATTATGTCCATTTATGATGGAGTAGCGTGTCTGAGGGGAAAAATGAAAAACCTGCAAGAAAACCCAAACAACAAAACTAACAAAAAAGGAAAAAGATGAAGAAAAATCAAACAGACAAAACAGTTATCCGAAGTAATTGGACAGTAGGGACCAGTATACAAGTGGAACTGAGAAACAGTGGAAACCAGAGGAAAATGGAATAATATTTTTAAAGTATGAAAATAACAATAAAATTAATNTCCACACGTATGAAATATTAATTCTTCAAAATATTTAAAATATTGCTATTTCCTACTGTGAGGCTCTTCATTGCTTTACAACTATTAAAATGACAGTTGTTCACATTTTATTTCACAGGAACTCATCAAAGCTTTAAATCTTTTGAAATGTCTCTTTGTCCCAGCTGCTGGCAATATAACATGCAAACATTATTTCCAAAATTATCCCATTACAATTTACTAATCCTTCCTTTGCCACTAGTTTTGTTTCAGATACTCATTTTTATCATATTCTCTCTCATGTGCACAGAAAGAGAACAGATCTGAGTCTTTTCACAGTTTCAGAAATTCAGTATCTGTGCTACTGCCATGGCATTTTAATCACTGCTACTTCGCAACCTGTACCATATTTGCTAGTGCTGGTTTTCCTTACGACTCTTCTTCAGAATATTGATCTTTCTTACTTTTAATTAAGCTTCTTTTTTTCTTTTTAAATTTTTTGGCTGAGCCTCGTGGCTTGCAGGATCTTAATTCCCCCAACTAGGGATGGAACCTGGGCGCCTTTTTCTCAATTAAAAAAAAAGAAAATTCCCCAAATATAAAGGTGGTAAGCCACTGCAGGCCACTGAGAACATCACAAACAAAAAATACATGTTATTTGTGTATTCTCAACACCCAGGGACAGTTGCTGTTGACATTTTGACATTTCACTTTCCCTGCTATATTATGGTAGCTGTTTAGTATGCATAATACAGATGTAACACAATACAGACTTACTCAATTTTTGTTTGGGATGTTCCCTTTTTTCTTATTGACTAAAACAGTAACTCTTTATAATAAATTAATTCTTGAATAGATGATGCATTCTCACGGTTCAAAAGCTTTCAAATGTGAAGTATACATCAGGACTTCCTTGGAGCTTCAGTGGTTAAGACTGCCTTCCAGTGCAGGGGGTGCAGGTTTAATCCCTGGTCAGGGAACCATGGTCCCACATGTTCGGGGCACAGCCAAAAACAATTGTTTTTAAAAGTATGTATCTAGAGAAGAGCCTATCTTCCTAGACTTCTGTCCCTAGCTGCCCCCTCTCCCACCACAGGTAACCTCTGCTATTGATGTACAGAACTTCTTCATGCCAGCATTTCTTCATGATCTAAAAGCAAATGTTGCTTTGCACATTTACTCCTCCCTTTCATTTATACACAAAGGCCAGTGTACTACACGTGCTGTCCCGCACCTTGCTTTATTCNCCCACCACAGGTAACCTCTGCTATTGATGTACAGAACTTCTTCATGCCAGCATTTCTTCATGATCTAAAAGCAAATGTTGCTTTGCACATTTACTCCTCCCTTTCATTTATACACAAAGGCCAGTGTACTACACGTGCTGTCCCGCACCTTGCTTTATTCCACATCAAGACACAGAGAACGTCCTGTTTGTGTTTACATTCGCGTGTTGTTCCACTGCATGGATTCACTCCAGTTTATTAAATCAGCCCTTACTGGGAGACATTTAGGTTATGTAGGTTTATTTATTCAATAAATTTAAAAGTCATTTTGCTTAATTAAAAAAGAGTCCAGTCCCACTGGACTGTGTTGAACGTAGATCACCTTGGGAAGATAACAACCTTCACAAGGAACCGGCTTTTCAGTTTTTCCTTTTTGTCTTTAATGTTCTCCATTTTATTTAATTCATTCTTTATCTCACTACTTCCTTTTTCTTGCTTCCTTAGGGTTTATCTCCCCTTCCTAATGTCTTAAGATCAAAACTAATTTGCTTTTTTTAAAAAAAAATTAATTTTCTTTGGCTGTATTCCATGACTTGTGGGATCTTAGTTCCCAGATCAGGGGGATCAAATCCAGACCCTTGGCAGTGAAAGTGCAGCATCCTAACCACTAGACCACCAGAGAATTCCCTAATTTGCTTTTTAATACCACAGCTATTTGTTTCCTGTTTTTCTCCAAACACAGCTTCCTGAGAGTTTGGGATGACACGCGTTTTTTTTTCCAGCTCTATTTAACCTTTGTTGAGGATGAAAAATATTAAAGCCTCAAAGCTACTGTGTATACTTTTTCTCTGAAAAAGAATCTCTTTGTGAGTCTGATTTGAGGACCCAAAGCAGGTATGGTTGAAGATAGGCAGGCAGGGAGTGTGAAGGGTGACGGGCAGATGGCAGCCCAGAAACACCCTGGGGCCGCGACAGGTGCCCCGGAGGAAGACGGAGCTGGAGGCCGGAGAAGACTCCCCGCAGGAGCCACTGTGTCCGCACTGCCCACGGTGCGCAGCAGAGCGGAGGAGCACTCGGCGAATGCCTGCTGAAGAGACGAAGGCAGACTTCTTCGTAGGCAACTTCACAGCAAAGGCCACTGTCCCCGCGTAAACCGATGAAAAGAAAAAGGTATACGGTGGCTTGAGGTTGAATCTGATGGCTCAGAATGAGCAGAGGAAGAGCTATGCTAACACAGGTTAAGTAAGCATGGGCTCCGAGCTGCATAGATTCACATGCCGGTTCCGCAGGGCTTCCCTGGTGGCTCAGAGGTTAAAGAGTCTGCACGCAGTGCGGGAGACCTGGGTTCAATCCCGGGGTTGGGAAGGTCCCCTGGAGAAAGAAATGGCAACCCACTCCAATAGTCTTGCCTGGAGAATCCCATGGACGGAAGAGCTTGGTGGGGTATAGACCAGAGACTCGCAGAGAGTCGGACACTACTGAGCGACTTCACTTTCACTTTCTGTCTATGGATGAGCCAAGTCGCTTAATTTCTAAATCTTAAGTTTCCCCATACATAAAATGGGGATAATTATAGGGCTGTTGTGGGGATTAAATAAAATAACCCACCTGACATTGCTTCGTGCAATGTCTGACAGATAGGGTAGGAGTCTGACATATATCAGCAGCCAGTGTGTCCATGCTAAAGAGAGTACTGGTTCCAGATCTGGCAAACCGGACTTTTTAACACACTTCTTGGTAACCACGGAATGTACGAATAGCAACCTGCATAGAACTGGCGTCTGTTTCATCCGTCCCCTTATTCCACACCTTCCTAAGCAGCAGACTAACCAACATCACATGAGCAGAACACAGCACATTAGTGAAAGATGAGGCAATCTCTCTGGATAATCTGCTGGATTCTTTGGGAGTGAGTCTAAGTTACTGTCATGACCACTGTTTTTCCGAGAGGCGTCGGACAGGCTGTGGGCTTGTTAAACACACCAGCAAACCTTCCAGACAAACCACGGCTTCACTCAGTTCAGAAGCTTTATAGCAAATTACCACAAACAATAGATCAGCATTGTTTCCTCTAAATGCAGGTAACAGACTATATGTCCAGGCTCCTCCGTCCATGGGATTTTTCCAGACGAGAGTACTGGAGTGGGGTGCCATTGCCTTCTCCAATATGTCTACCCTAAATGCCACAAAGTTTGTTTCAAATGGATGATTACTGGTTCCTAGAATGGACAGTGTTTGTATCCTTTTCCCTCTCCTCTAACCTGGAATTCTTGACTCATATGACAGATGAAATGCTTTCCTTTCCCTTATAAAAGATCCTCGGTGATTATTCAAAATATCCTCAACACAGACAGAAAGTCACATGAAGTTCTAAATCACTCACTCTTCTACTTAATCATTTTACAATTTC
>SJYA01000760.1:0-105717 GCA_006410615.1 Neotragus moschatus | reverse complement strand
ATCTCTTCAAGAAAATTAGAGATACCAAGGGAACATTTCATGCAAAGATGGGCTCGATAAAGGACAGAAATGGTATGGACCTAACAGAAGCAGAAGATATTAAGAAGAGGTGGCAAGAATACACAGAAGAACTGTACAAAAAAGATCTCCACGACACAGATAATCACGATGGTGTGATCACTCACATAGAGCCAGACATCCTGGAATGTGAAGTCAAGTGGGCCTTAGAAAGCATCACTACAAACAAAGCTAGAGGATGTGATGGAATTCCAGTTGAACTATTTCAAATCCTAAAAGATGATGCTATGAAAGTGCTGCACTCAATATGCCAGCAAATTTGGAAAACTCAGCAGTGGCCATAGGACTGGAAAAGGTCAGTTTTCATTTCAATCTCAAAGAAAGGCAATGCCAAAGAATGCTCAAACTACTGCACAACTGCACTCATCTCACACGCTAGCAAAGTAATGCTTGAAATTCTCCAAGCCAGGCTTCAACAGTACGTGAACCATGAACTTCCAGATGTTCAAGCTGGATTTAGAAAAGGTAAAGGAACCAGGCAATGGCACCCACTCCGGGTCTCTTGCCTGGAAAATCCCATGGAAGGAGGAGCCTGGAAGGCTGCAGGTCATAGGGTCGCTGAGGGTCGGACAAGACTGAGCAGCTTCATTCTCACTTTTCACTTTCATGCATTGGAGAAGGACATGGCAACCCACTCCAGTGTTCTTGCCTGGAGAATCCCAGGGACGGGGAAGCCTGGTGGGCTGCCGTCTCTGGGGTCACACAGAGTCGGACATGACTGAAGCGACTTAGCAGTAGCAGCAGTAGAGGAACCAGAGATCAAATTGTCAACATCCGCTGGATCATAAAAAAAGTGAGGGAGTTCCAGAAAACCATCTCCTTCTGCTTCATTGACTATGCCAAAGTGTTCGACTATGTGGATCACAACAAACTGTAGAAAATTCTGGAAGAGATGGAATACCAGACCACCTGACCTGCCTCTTGAGAAATCTGTATGCAGGTCAAGAAGCAACAGTTAGAACTGGACATGGAACAACACACTGGTTCCAAATCAGGAAAGGAATACGTCTAGGCTGTATATTGTCATCCTGCTTGTTTAACTTCTATGCAGAGTACATTATAAGAAATGCTGGACTGGAAGAAACACAAGCTGGAATCAAGATTGCCGGGAGAAATATCAATAACCTCAGATATGTAGATGACACCATCCTTATGGCAGAAAGTGAAGAGGAACTAAAAAGCCTCTTGATGAAAGTGAAAGAGGAGAGTGAAAAAGTCGGCTTAAAGCTCAACATTCAGAAAACTAAGATCATGGCATCTGGTCCCATCACTTCATGAGAAATAGATGGGGAAACATTTGAAACAGTGACAGACTTTATTTTGGGGGGCTCCTAAATCACTGAAGATAATGACCGCAGCCATGAAATTAAAAGATGCTTGCTCCTTGGAAGAAAAGGTATGACCAACCTAGACAGCATATTGAAAAGGAGAGACATTACTTTGCCAACAAAGGTCCGTCTAGTCAAGGCTATGGTTTTTCCAGTAGTCATGTATGGATGTGAGAGCTGGACTATAAAGAAAGCTGACTGCTAAAGAATTGATGCTTTTGAATTGTGGTGTTGGAGAAGACTCTTGAGAGTCCCTTGGACTTCAAGGAGATCCAATCAGTCCATCCTAAAGGAAATCAGTCCTGAATATTCATTGGAAGGACTGATGCTGCAGCTGAAACTCCAATACTTTGGCCATCTGACGTGAAGAAGTGACTCATTGGAAAAGACCCTGATGTTGGGAGAGATTGAAGGTGGGAGGAGAGGGGGACGACATAGGATGAGATGGTTGGATGGCACCACTGACGCATTGAACATGAGTCTGAGTAAGCTCTGGGAGTTGGTGATGGACAAGGAAGCCCAGCATGCTGCAGTCCAAGGGGTTGCAAAGAGTCGGACACGACCAAGCGACTGAACTGAACAATGCTTGGGAACCACAGCCGCCATGCTGGACAACTTCAGGGGCAGCCTTTATGTTGTGTGCTGTGATGTTCTCTAGGAAGTGCCGCTCAAGCAGAACACAGTGGTAGTGGTGCACCAAGCTTTTGCGCAGTAGGACCTTGGTGGAACCCAATCCTACAAGAGCCAGACGTGTATCACAAATAAACCCTCAGTCCTTACTGGAGTTTTCTCACCATTTCTTCTAAAAACAAACCAGTAGACAAAACATTCAAAATCTCCAGTTAAAATGTCAGGAGGGACATTAGGTAATACAGTGTTTCCAGATAAGCACTATTTAAAATCCTAATGCTGCAGGGGATTATCTGTTCCTAAGGAAAGCAGGTTTGTAGTTAAAATGTACGCCTGATCATTTATTTCTCTCCTGTTCCATTTAATTGGGGTCTAATAGTTCCTAGTATCTGTTACATCCAAAGAGTCTCAGGAAAAATATAAAAGAAAAAGGTACTTTACTTTTAAATAAATTCCAAAGTCATGTCTGTGCTTCAGGCTCTCAAGATAAAAGACAGCGGCCGAGTAGTTCAGGCAGTAGGTCTGGTGGCTCTGACACAGGCTACCCCGGAAATACTGCAAGGGGAGAAGGGCACGAGAAAGTGAGAGGATGCAAAAATTCAGAGACCTTCTCTTCACTTTTATCAGTAACCACAGCAGGGAAAGCTGGGGACACACCATTATCAACCATGTGTGCATGGAGAGAAGCAGGTGATCGTCAAAATAAACACTACTGAACAATGGTATCCCCATAATAAACCACTAACTCCTATATTGGGAAGCTGGATGCTGGAGCTGAAGCTCCAATACTCTGGCCACCTGATGCACAGAGCCAACTCACTGGGAAAGACCCTGACGCTGGGAAAGATTGAGGGCAGGAGGAAAGGGGGTGACAGAGGATGACATGGTTGAGTGGCATCACCGATTCAATGGACATGAGTTTGAGCAAACTCAGAACATAGTGAAGGACAGGGAAGCCTGGTGTGTTGCAGTTCATGGGGTCACAAAGAGTTGGACACAACTTAGTGACTGAACAATTCCTCCTCCTCAATAAATTGCCTTTTCTTGCCTGTATTTTTAAAAAATATTCTGTTTGGGACATCTTGATTTAATTCACCCTTTACTTGTACTTATGCTTTGTTGAGGCCTACACAGGCTGCATGGTACCTGGTAACAGACACTGCCTAAGCCTGTGTTCATAGTATGTGATTAAAGTAACAACATCTAACTTTTCATCAAATCTTCTGCAAAAATATCCACAAACTGAATTCTCCTGCCAGCTTCTAAAAAACAGTCAAATCTGGGGCACCTCATTAAATGTACTATTTCATAGCGAGCATTTTATGTACTTGTTTTACCTAATCTGACATTGCCTTTCCCTTTCTTCACTATCTTATGTAATGTCTTAAACTTGCTGTAATGAATACGCATTCTTAAGTCATATCACTAGTATATTAGAATAAGGCAGGTGGCCAGTGTGCAAGTACACACGTTCACACTACCTAAATTACCACTGAGGGTAGGCCTGGCCGTGGGACTTTCTGAGGCTGATGCAGGTGAACAGATAGGCCAGAAACGTGAGGAGTCAGTGAGCGCTCTGCCTCGTTTATGTCTTTGCCCTGGAGGCGCAGTGGTGACATTCCAGGTGGTGGCTGCTCCTGCAGCAGGGGGTCCCGGAGTGAGAACAAGGACAAAGCAGGAACACGGCGTGAGTGAGATGTGAACCAAGCCACCGAGAGCTGTAGTTTCTTTCCGTGGCACAACTGAATCTAACCTGACGCAGGCCTTTTTAAATTCAGGAAAAACTTTTGCAGCCCACCTTTGCGCATCTGTAACGTATTATAGACTTTCAGTGAAGAGTCCATGCTTTACTAGGCTATGAGGACACGTATGCTATGGTCTGAACAGCTGTATCCCCCTCAAACTCATATGCTGAATCCTAACCCCCACGGTGATGGTATTGGAAGAGGGGGACCCTTCCGGAGACGATGAGCTCCCAAAGGTGAAGGCTGCGTGAATGAAATGAATGCCCTCACACAAGAACGTCTGGAGAGCTCTCTGGCCCCCTGCGCTGCGTGAGGAGCACAATGAGAAGCCTGTGACCAGAAGAGGGCCCTCACATGACCCGGCTGCCGCCCTGGTACTGGGTATCTACCCTCCAGAACAGCGAGACATCGGTTTCTGTTGCTTACAAGCTTGCAAGTTTGTGGCACTTCGTTACACAGAGCCTGGGCAGGCTAAGACAGACTACTTCACACAGAGCCTGGGCAGGCTAAGACAGACTACTTCTGTGACTTGATGAAAAGCTGTTATTTCTTCAGACTCTTCACTAAAAACTGAATTAAAAATTATTTTTAGGGGGCCAGGTCTTGTTGCTAATGTCAGCCTTCAGAAGAATACTCCCAGATATGTCTGCCACAGCATCTATGTTCCAAGAGAGTGCCACAGCTACCCCTCACCCTTGGAGGTTCTCCAAGACCAGCAGAGGAATGATATACTTGGATCTATAATGGGTGTTGATGCTCTCTTGTGCTTTTTCCCATCACCATTAGAAGACAATGGCCAGGTTAGTCCAAGGAGCCAAGTGGAGAGCGCCTGCCAGTTGTCCTAGCCCTTGACGGAGTACCGAAATTATCAAGGAAACCAAGGGGACTTCAGACCCTGAACCAATGCACATCCAAACAATCATGCTCGTTATCTGACTTACTGAGGGCTCTACCCTTCAACAAAAGTTAAGAATGTGTAGCATGCAATGGTCCTAAAAAAAAATAATTTCTGACTCTAAAGGAATTGGGAGATCCTGAGATTTTAGCTAATTTCCAATACTTTATATTCTTTCTCCTGTTTTTCACAGCTTTTCTTATTCTGATGTGCTGCTTTCTAAGTTCATGGAAAGATTGCCCCAGTTTATGCCTAGTTTTCTGCCTGTTTTGCCTTCTTTAAATAGTCCTTGTTCATGTCTCACTCCGAGCATCACTGCCTCAGGAAGAATTTCCTAGCTGTAACTACCTCACCATCTGCCCCAGACTAGAAGTTTCCTTTCATAATATCTATGTATCTTTTTTCCCCAGCACTAATCTCAATTTTACTATATAATCATTGGTGTCATTAGTCGATTTCTTTCCCAGTAGAATGAAAACTCCCCCAAAGTAAGGGGTGTGTCTACTTCTGCACATTATCATGTACAGGTTCTCAGCCCCACACGTAAGTACTTTGTAATGCACATTACTTTTTGCTTTTCAATTTTGATACTTGCCCTCTGCAAGAACATTAAACATAAACCTGAGTATAATTTTTACAAGTCAATGCATCTTACTCTATATTTTAAAAAATGGATTATAACAACTTAGATCTTGCTAAATGATGACAGATAGAAACAGGGTTAAAAAGCTCAGAGTAGGGGAGAAAGTTCAAATTATCTACTCAAGGAAAAAAATAGCATTTATCAGACCAGGGGTACAAGTCTTCCTCCTTCCTCCTCCTTTAATACACAGAAGTCTTATTAAGGGTGCTGATGGATTTGAAGGTTTACTTTACTCCTTACAGAAAGCCTGGCACTTTTGTTAGAATGACTACTGAACCGTGTAATTAGCCTGCACAAACTATTGCTGTGAATATTGCTTTAAGTTGAAGTCGTTTGAAAACCAGACTTGGCAATGGCTTTTCCATGCATGCAGATTTTGTATTAATAAAGCTCACACAGGAGAGATAACAATGGAAAAACAGAATCTGAGACTTGTATTTGAAAATGTTGATTAGTGGAGAAAGGGATGTTTGCCTTGTGGGAGGGTGTTGGCAGAACTTTCCCAGAAACAACAATGATGATGATGGTCGAGGAAATATAAACAATCATCTTGAGAGGTGGGTGATTTTATCACACAGAAGCTGAGATATCCCAAAGAGGATTTTACCTTTGTGAGCACAGAAACAAAATCCAACGATGGTGAAGTCTCACAAATGTCAACGTAGTCCTTGAAGATATGGAAAAGACTGTTCACAAAACCAAAGCTTGTCTAGGGCCAGAGAGAAAGGAAAACAGAGTAGGCACACTTGCAGGGGTAAGAAATAAATATCCAGTGAACTTCAAATTTTGTTCCTACAGATGCTTCCTACTTCCAATTTATCTCCCTGGGAATATTTAAAGATTTATTTTCCTCTACTCTCTAATATATTCTCTTACTAATGAATTCCTGTAGTATCTCTCTTCTCTTCCTTTTTAGAGGAAAGATAGCTTCTATTTATAATGTATGTGATAAAGAACATTCATTTGAGACTAGTCATTTATGATGATGAAGCACTTAGGAATATGTTTTTCTCTTTCTTTGTATTCAACATTATTTATTGAGGAAACTCATGTACCCAACATTACTTATTCAATCCTTCTATGCACGAGGCACTGTCTGAGGTCTTCTGGATAAAGCAGTAAACAAGATGGGTTCCTGAGTATACACTAGAAGGTATATACTGCTAGAAGGTGTTCCAGAACTTGTACTCTAGAAAAAACATGGAACAGTTCCTGAATTTGTGTGTCATTCTTGCACAGAGTCCATGCTAATCTTTGTCTCATTCCAATTTTAGTACATGTACTGCTGAACTGGGCAGTATGATTATTTTCTTAAATAACCACAGAAGAATTTTTTGAAATGTTATTGAAGGCTAACTGATGGCTGCAATCTATTGGAAAGATTTCCTTCTTATTAACCTGAACTCCAGACCATAAGATTATGGAGAAGGAATACGGAAGAAACAATACTCCAGACGCCAACATGGAATACAAACCACAAAAAGAGACAAGCATACATTTTCACAGTCCTCTGGTGATTTTTAAAACACGGCTACTGGAATCTTTCCATTTTGGCTCACCTGACTTAGCTCCTCCAGGTTTGCAAAAAGTCTCCATAAATCCACATCCAGGAGATATTCATGAGTCTGTAGATATTTTAATGTATTCATGAAGATCTTAAAGAAATAAAACACACATCACTTTTTGCTTTTCAATTTTGATATTTGCCCTTTGCAAGAACATTAAACATAAACCTCCTGAGTATAATTTTACAAAACAACTTAGAGATCAGTATCTTCAATGGTTAGGAATTGCGCTAAACACAAAGGATGACATTTAAGCTCCATGGAACATATGGAAATGTGGTCTTCTGTATGAAGTTGTCATTGCTGTGTGAGCCCTACCAGTATTCCTGTAGAACGTAATTTGTTCAAGCAGACTTTCCTCCCAGTGTCAAGAGAAATCCCCAAGGTTCTCTTCTTGCCAGCAGCACTTACTTGAAACCAAAACAACATTCATTCTCAGTTTTTATTTATTCCTTTCTCTTCAGAAGACTTAAATGTCCTTTACTTTCAGGAAATTGAAAAGAGAACGCATGAGTGAATATCTGATAATTGGTAAGATGTTTAGATTTGCATAAAGCCATCAAATATTAATGAAAACATTAAGAGAGGCTTTATGTTACTGTTACTTGATTTGATGTTTCCCTACAATAGGAAAACTACAGCAAGTCAAGAAAAAAACTACAATCCTCACAGATCACTGTCCCTCATTCAATAAACTAAAGAGCGATCAATTTACTGAAATAGGAATACTCTGTATAAATGTGATGAAGCATTTGGAGGGACCAAATAAGTCAACAATTACAGGTATGAAAAGATTGGGCTTTAGATCACCAACATTTTCCAATTCCTATTTCTATATTACTTAATCAACGCAGTAAACGGTTCTTGAACTTGTATCAGAATCATTTAGAGGCCTTTTGTTAAACCAGAGATTAGCAGGCCCTACCCCAAGCCTTTCTGATTCAGTAGGTCTCTGATGAGACGTGAGAATATGGATCTCTAACAAGTTCCCACGTGATTTTGATGCTGCTGGTTCTCGCTTTGAGAACCACTGATTTAGAGCTTCCCACAATCTAGGCAGCACCAGTTGTCTGGAAGTCTGTCAATATCTAAGCATTTAAAACATATAGCAGAAAGAAACAGAAACCATGATGTCAGATAAATTGGAGACATTTAGAAGAAATCATCTTTGTGCTATAAGATTCTTTGCTTTAACTGTTTACAATAGCCAAGACGTGGAAGCAACCTAGATGTCCATCGGCAGACGAATGGATAAGAAAGCAGTGGTACATATACACAATGGAATATTACTCAGCTATTAAAAAGAATGCCTTTGAATCAGTTCTAATGAAGTGGCTGAAACTGGAGCCTATTATACATAGCGAAGTAAGTCAGAAAGAAAAACACCAATACAGTATATTAATGCATATATATGGAATTTAGAAAGATGGTAACGATGACCCTATATGCAAGACAGCAACAGAGACACAGATGTAAAGAACAGACTTTTGGAGTCTCTGGGAGAAGGCGAGGGTGGGATGACTTGAGAGAATAACACTGAAACATGTATATTATCATATGTGAAATAGATCACCAGTCCAGGTTCGAAGCATGAGACAGGGTGCTCAGGGCTGGTGCACTGGGATGACCCTGAGGGATGGGATGGGGAGGGAGGGTCAGGATGGGGAACACATGTACATCCATGGCTGACTCATGTTAATGTATGGCAAAAACCACCACGATACTGTAAAGTAATTAGCCTCCAATTAAAATAAATTTAAAAAATTTAAAAAAATCTTTATAGAATTTTTTGCCATTTAAGAAAAATATTGAGTCTTTCAGTGAATTTGAGTTACAAAATTCCAATTTACAAGCAACTTTGGGAAATTCATATTGATTGTGTAAAGGGAGGTACTTATGAACTCTAAATACCAGGGAGGGGGTGTTGGAAATAAACACTAATTGAGCTTCTTTTCAACATAAAATGCTAATTTAAAAAGCTTACATAGCTGACAGGGGGACAGGAAGTTGCGTTTTGTTTACTAGGGCAAAGGCAGGCAGTGGAGCTCATGAGGTGATGCTCTGCGTTGAACGTCTACTGGCTCCCACTCAGCCCCGGGCTCCTCTTTCCCCAACATTATCCCAGTTGTCATGCAGTATCTGCCCTTCCTCATTCCCTGAATGCGATCGCCTTAAGACAATGAGTACCCTCCTTCTTAACAGGGTAGCTGGTTCAACAGTGTGCATGTGACTTAAACCAGTCCAAACTGAATGAAAATCAAGACTCTGGCTATGAATGTTAAGATTTCTGTCTCTTTCTCTCCCTCCCGCCCCTTTCTATTTCTTACTCTCTCCATAGCCTTAAGGACAATAGCAACTCTGTGACTATAACAGAAGCTGGCCATAGGATGAAGCTCAGACCTTGGAAGGCAGGGATGAGAGACGAAAAGAAATTCTGTCCTAGAATTTGAGCCCCTTGATCAAACCAACCTTGTAGTCTCTCTCACCTCTGGGCTTTATGGTTCCATGGGTCAATAACATACAGTCTTACTTAACTAGTTTTCTGTATCCTAACTGAAACAATCTCCAAGTTTTAACTTTCTAAGTGTCTTTGCTATTTGCATTTTGCTGGTAAAGTACTTAGCAACAACTGACACAATAAACATTACTTACAGTAAATAACTAACATTTGTATAGCACTTGAGATTTCTCAAAGGAAACTAATCTGGTCATCACAATGATCACATCTTATGGTACTGTCATCCCTCTTGTAGCTTAGAACAGGAATAACAACAGACATGCTGCGGGATAAATCAGGTCTGCTACCCATTTTTGTAAAGAACATATCATTTTAACACAGCCACACACATTTCTTTACAAATTATCTATAGCTTCTTTTGTACTGCAACAGAAGAGCTGAGTAGTTGCAATAAAGACCACATGGTTGGCAAAGCCTAAAATATTTACTATATGGACCTTGACAGAAAGAATCTTCTGTTTTATGAAATGGAAGACTGGACTTAAGTTCACAAGGCAAGTCACAGGCAGACCTAGGACTTGAACTCATGTCTCCCAACACACTACCTTTTCCTTGGTATGAGAGATGGCAGGATTTGAAAATGCTCATGGGCAGAGGCCAGGAGAAATATCAATAACCTCAGATATGCAGATGACACCATCCTTATGGCAGAAAGTGAAGAGGAACTAAAAAGCCTCTTGATGAAAGTGAAAGAGGAGAGTGGGAAAGTTGGCTTAAAGCTCAACATACAGAAAACTAAGATCATGGCATCTGGTCCCATTATTTCATGGGAAATAGATGGGGAAACAGTGGAAATAGTGTCAGACTTTATTTTTTGGGAGGGTCCAAAATCACTGCAGATGGTGAGTGCACCCATGAAATTAAAAGACACTTACTCCTTGGAAGGAAAGTTATGACCAACCTAGATAGCATAGTGAAAAGCAGAGACATTACTTTCCCAACAAAGGTCCATCTAGTCAAGGCTATGGTTTTTCCATTGGTCACGTATGGATGTGAGAGTTGGACTATGAAGAAAGCTGAGTGCCGAAGAATTGATGCTTTTGAACTGTGGTGTTGGAGAAGACTCTTGAGAGTTCCTTGGACTGCAAGATCCAACCAGTCCATTCTAAAGGAGATCAGCCCTGGGATTTCTTTGAAAGGAATGATGCTAAAGCTGAAACTCCTGTACTTTGGCCACCTCATGCGAAGAGTTGACTCATTGGAAAAGACTCTGATGCTGGGAGGGATTGGAGGCAGGAGGAAAAGGGGATGACAGAGGATGAGATGGCTGGATGGCATCACCGACTTGATGGATGTGAGTCTGAGTGAACTCCGGGAGTTGGTGATGGACAGGGAGGCCTGGCGTGTTATGATTCATGGGGTCACAAAGAGTCAGACATGACTGAGTGACTGAACTGAACTGAACAGATGGGCAGAGCCAACTTTGGGAGCAATGTGGTCCATCCTCCCCTGTGGTCTTAGAAGGCATTTTCTCCCTTCCTATCCCTTGCCCTGTTGTTCTTCTACAAGGAGTTCTCTGCTTAGAGCTTCCCCAGATCAGGACCAGTGTACTGTACAACTTCAAGGGCACCATTTTCATGACAGACATCATGAACACACTGTATAATCCAAGCCCCTTGTGTTACATATGGATGGTTGTCCTGGAAATCTATGACTGTGGCTCCATAGCTGACAAAACGCCTGGCACTGATCATAAGGGAGTAAAAGAGCCCAAAGAGCAAGCTGGCCAGAGATGGAATGGCTGCCTTGAGGGTGGTTGTGAGCTTCTTGACTTGAATAGCGTGTAAACACAGGGTGTGGATCAGGCAGAAGAGAGTCAGACATCACACGGACAGCTGGACTAGTTTACTGAGAAGGTCTCACCCAATCCTCAGAGTCTATGTTTAAGAAAAGAATGAAGAGAAACCAAGTTGCAGATAACCAAAGATAAATAAAATTTCCTTAAGATCCCCTCAAAGAGGGCAGCCACCCACCTTTCTTCAGCATGGAGAAAAGGAACAAGTCCCCAAACAACCAACACTTTCCATCTAACAAAAATTAAAGCCAGCATTACCATCTTAAGAACTAATAAATGGTCCAAGAAATAAGTGCATTCACTCGTGAAGAGTTCCCACACAGCCTCTTGTTGCTTTCTCAAGTCTAACTGATTAGTAGGAAGTTTCTGATGCATTTCCATGACTTCATTCCAGGTCTTGTCCTGTATGTGGGAGAAGGAGAGAGAACAAAATGTTTCCACCTTGATGGGTTGACCTGTTGTCCTTTCTTGGACTTGTAGTGCAGCAGAAACAAGCAATCTCCCAAATCATGATTTCCCATTGCAAGCCCCAGGCGCCCCTCTGGATGAAAGTGAAAAAGTGAAAGTGTCAGTTGCTCAGTCCTGTCTGACCTTTTGGGACCCCATGGACTGCAGTCTACCAAGTTCCTATAGCCATGGAATTCTCCAGCTGGAGTGGGCAGACATTCCCTTCTTCAGGTGATCTTTTCAACTCAGGGATTGATCTTCCTGACCCAGGGATTGAACCCAGGTCTCCTGCATTGCAGGCAGATTCTTTACTGTCTGAATCACCAGGAAGCCCATCCCTCTAGGTAGAGTTACCCAAACCACAGTTCTCTCTGCACGACTTTGGGATATCATTTCCTCCCATGCATGGGATGGACATGTTATTTACAGTTTTAAAAGAATCCCCAACCCAGAACCAGGAAATCTGATCCAGGTTCCACTAGTAACACTTGCTGAAATTAACTACTGAAGAATCATGAAATGAGAATTTAAAGAGACCATCAGAAACTGTCATATAAAAACCAGCTTATTTTTCAAATGAGGAAATGAAGGCCTAGTGAGGGGAAGAGTTGTAACAACTATTAACATTTGTGTAGGACTTCTTGGTCTACAAAGTACTCTCATGTTCATTACTTTATTTAAGATAAAATGACTTTCCCAAGGTTTCAATGTGCTTTAGAGAGAGCAGACCTCCTTCTACCCCGGTCTGGGCTTCTCTCCTGCACTTTGCTATTATTATGAACAATGCAATAATCTGATATCTTATAATACTGACAAAAACAAAAAAAGAAGCCACACAGAAAGCAAATCAGGAGATACCTTCAGGGTGTGGAACTCATAGTCCCTGAAGTCTATAATCTTCAAAGAGGACAGGCAGTCTTCCAGATCAGATATATGCTTGTTCTTGTCTTTGCCCTGCTAAGAGATTGTAAGAACAGCATTTTCAAACTTGAATTCTTTTAGTGATGTGCCTCTGGTAGCCTCAGCATCTTTGTTTCACGGTCCCACATGCAGGAGATCAGGCTGCACATTTTGTCTATGAACCAGTAACAGGTGAAAAGCCATTTCTGAGCCAGAGTCTGACCCACAGGAGTTCAGAATGTCAGACATGGAGGAGAAAGGCTGGTGAACATGGCTGATCCAAACCTCTCATTTCACTAATTAAAAAAAAAAAAAGCTGGAACCATGAAAGCAGATCAGCCATATAGCAATGAGATGGGTTTCTGTCTAGTGTGCACCCTGCAAAGGCCAGTCCTTCAGAGTCTCACTTTTCTGATGGGCTTTACCATCAGAAGGGGACTTGGAGATCTCAGTTCAACCCCTCATTTAGCAGATGACTAAATAAAGTCCAGAGTATTAAAGGAACTTCCCAGTACAGTAATTCTCAGCTGGAGAATATCAGGATATGCCAGAAACTCTAATTTGCTTAGATTGGAACACCTACTTATTTTTGTTATAAGTTTTATTTTAAATAATATTAGTTAAAAGAATCAGGTTCAAAGGTAATATATGGTTGCTGCAGAAAACCTGAGAAATGAAACCACAAAGAAAAGCAAAGTTACCTGTAATCTCCACTGGCTCCCCCACCCCCAGGTAATCATTGAAAACACTTTTCTTATTGCACTTATAATTAATTTTTAATGGTATTACATTCATTTATCCTTTTGAATCTTACTCTATTGTGACTTTTTAATTTTTCTGACTCATTCACTATTCTCCTGCAACATCATGGATTACTCATTTTCAGAGTTCATTTTAGCAACTAAACCAGGATGAAGCTATCAAATAACAGTGTGAGGCTCTCTAAAGTCAACTTGGCTGCCTTTCAGATAAATGTTGATCACAAACAACATTTTAACTTGCTGTATTGCTTCTGGATGCATGATGCTGGCGTGGATCTAAGCAGTTTGGCGGACATCATTCAACTTTAGGTAAAGGAGCCAGAGAAGGAAGGCTTATCTGCCATTGTGGGGATGTAGCTCCCTGTGTGTCGGAAAGACAACCCTGTAATAATTTCAGAGAGTGCTAAAGGACCATGGCTGAATTCTCTGCTAGGGTTATGGCACCAAAACAAGAAACTTAGAGACTTATTAACTTCATAGTAGCAGAGAAATCTTGGAGCTGGTTGGGGACCTCCTACAGTAATTGGGACATGTGCCTTTTGTTGACGTCTGAAACCATAGTGACTGCATGTTGTGGAAATTAAAAATCAGCAATCAGTTGGGAAATAAGGAAGCTGAGGCAATGGAAGACGCATTGGACATGGGGCAAGTGGGTGCCAGCTGTCTACCTTGAAGAACACTCACTGTGGCTTTCTAAGGATCTGACCAACCTCCTGACCAAAGTGCTTGGTGGATATGATAGTGACAAGGGAAGGGACAGTCCTCTCAAAGGAAACATTAACTATTTAGAGTTACAGACCATTGCTGGAAGCTGTGCTCCTTCCACTATGATGCCACTGGCTTCTGGTGGAGAGGCAATGAGATGTCAAAGGTATTTGAGAGAATATAGACGATAAAGAAAATAAGTCAAGGTTAATTCTCAGGGCTCAAATTTAATAACTAAGAGGTAGGGGGCACTTTCGAGATAGTGGAGGAATAATATAAAAAATAAGTCTAGGTTAATTCTCAGGGCTCGAATTTAATAACTAAGAGGTGGGGGGCACTTTCGAGATGGTGGAGGAATAAGACAGGGAGATCAACTTCCTCTCCACAAATACATCAAAACTGCATCTGCGTGTGGATCGACTCATACAGAATACATTCTGAATGCTGGCAGGAGATCCTTGAATTCCAAAAAGGCAAGCCAATCTTCTCAGAATGAGGTAGGGCAAAAGATAAAGATTTAAAAAAAGAAAAAAAAAAAAAAAGGATTTTGGGACAGGGACCAGCATCCTGGGGAGGGAGTTGTGAAGGAGGAAAAGTTCCAACACATTCAGAAACCCCCTCATGGGTGAGGACAAGGGGGAGTTTTGGAACCTCAGAACGGAACAAAGCAACAGGTGCTCAGAAAACAAAACAGACAGAATTCACCAGAGTTCATTACCCAATAGCACTTCCCAGCTGAGAAGTGGCTTGCACTCATGCCCAGTGCTGCTAGTGGGGGCTGGGTGCTCAGGCTTCAGGAGCAGGACCCCAGGAAGAGCAGCAGTGTTGACTGCTCTGAAGATATTCTGAGAAGGCTAGTATGGCACAGCTGAGGCAGTCCAGGCAAAAGACTACGACTCTCAGAGAGGCAAGAGATTGTTGTAGCAGGGAGCCTCCAACTCCCTGCACTGGTGGATTGCAGGAACTCACCTTCAAAAATGATACAGGTGGGATGAGCAAAGCTATGAGATGCCCAACCCCTGAAGGAGATATATACAGAAGAACTGTACAAAAAAGGTCTTAATGACCCAGATAACCATGATGGTGTAATCACTTCCCTACAGCCAGATATCCTACAGTGTGAAGTCAAATGGGCCTTAGGAAGCATTACTACGAACAAAGACAGTGGGGGTGATGGAATTTCAACTGGGCTATTTCAAATCCTAAAAGATGATGCTGTTAAAGTGCTGTGCTCAGTATGCCACAAATTTGGGAAACTCAGCAATGGCCAAAGGAATGGAAAGGGTCACTCTTCATTCCAATCCCAAAGAAGGGCAATGCCAAAGAATGTTCAAACTACCATACAATTGCACTCATTTCACTTGCTAGCAAGGTAATACTCAAAATCCTTCAGGCTAGACTTCAACAATTCATGAACCAAGACCTTCCTGAAGTACAACCTGGATTTATAAAAGGTATAAGAATCAGAGATCAATTTACCAACATTTGTTGGATCATACAAAAGCAAAGGAATTTTTTAAAAAAAGTCTACTTCTGCTTCATTGACTATGCTACAGCCTTTGCTTGTGTAGAGTACAGCAAACCATGGAAAAGTCTTAGAGATGGAAATAGCAGACCATCTAATCTGCCTCCTGAGAAACTTGTATGCAGGACAGGAAGCAACAGTTAGAAGTGGACATGGTTATTTAGCTTATAAGCAGGTACATCATGCAAAGTGCTAGGCTAGATGAAGCTCAAACTGGAATAAAGACTGCTGGGAGAAACATCAACAACCTCAGATATGCAGATGATACCACTCTAATGGCAGAAACTGAAGAGGAACTCAAGAACCTCTTGATGAGGGTGAAAGAGGAGAGTGAAAAACTGGCTTGAAATTTAACATTCAAAAAAAATTAAGATAATGGCATCCGGTCCCATCACTTCATGGCAAATAGATGAGGAAAAAATGGAAACAGTGACAGACAGGGCTTGGGCTCCAAAATTATTGCAGATGGTGACTGCAACCATGAAATTAAAACCTGGTTGCTCCTTGGAAGAAAAGCTATGACAAATCTAGACAGCATATTCAAATGCAGAGACATCACTTGGCTGACACAAGTCCATATGGTCAAGGCTATGATTTTTCTAGTACTCATATATGGATGTGAGAGTTGGACCATAAAGAAGGCTGAGCACCAAAGAACTGATGCTTTCAAATTGTGTTGGAGAAGACAATTGAGAGTCCCTTGGACAGCAAGGAGATCCAACCAGTCAGTCCTACAGAAAATCAACCCTGAATATTCATTGGAAGGACTGATGCTGAAGCTCCAATACTTTGGTTACTTGATGTGGAAAGCTGTCTCACTGGAAAAGACCCTGATGCTGGGAAAGATTGAGGCCAAGAAGAGAAGGGGGTGACAGAGGATGAGATGGTTAGATGGCATTATCGACTCAATGAGCATGAGTTGGAGCAAACTATGGGAGACAGTGAAGGACAGGAAAGCCTTGTGTGCTGCAGTTAATGGGGTGGCAAAGAGTCGGACACAACTTAGTGACTGAACAAGAGGTAGATATGTCTGACCAAGCCACCACCTACGCCAGTGAGCACCAGTGGCAGAACTAGATGCAACTGGAGTTTATGATCCCATAGTGGGGAAGGCAAGCCAACTGGCCACTGCCAAAGCCAAGAAGAAAGTCTGAGGCAAGGGACAAAATGCTGCTGCTGCGGTCCCAACGCTAGAGGTAGCAGCTGTCATCAGGCTGTGAGCCTGCACAGGTTACAACCCATACCTTCCTGGGAGCCTATGCAACTTAGCTCTACTGAGAGATACAAGACCCAGGGCCAATCCCTCTGGGAGAGGGCATGACCCACCTCAGACTGTGGAAACTTCCCATAGGCTGTCGTAGACACTCCCCATCTGAGGCTTCCAAAGCCCTTCTTCTTCCCAGCTCGACTGAGCAAGTGAGTCTTAATGAGCCGTGACTTCTGCCCGCTCTGGTCTAGGTGGGGAAGACACGTGAGGGTGGTCTACAAACAGAGGTGGGCCCCAAACCAAAGTGGAGCACCAGGGGCTGTGTGAATGAAAAAGAGGAGAGGAATTCCCTCCTGTAGCCATAGGTGCAGCAGATTAAATCTCTGCAATTAGCTTGAGACTCTGGACTTTGGGGGCAATTGTGGATTTGGGGAGCAAGTACAGGGGATAATAAGGCCAGATCTGAATCTGAGCTGACCTCACAGCATCCACAGTAGGTTCAGAGACTTTCCTAGAAATACTGGAGGACTTTCTGAGTAGGCAGATTGTCTGGTAAACACTGTGTGGAGAGGACAATGGAGGACTCAGGAGGACATTCTTCTTATACCATTCTCTCCTTTTGTATTGTAATCTTGTTCTTTATTATTCCTTTAATTTTTACTTATTAACTTACTTTTTCCTTTTTAAAAAGCATCTTATTTTTAAATAAACTTATTTTACTTTTCCCCTATTTTTACAGTACTCTAGCTTTATTGCTTTTCCCCCCATATCTTTGATTTTGTCTTTTTGCTAGTCTAGTTTTCAGTATTCATTTTCATATATAGGTTTCTTTATTGGCTTGGCTGCTCTCTTTGTTTTTGATTCCTGTTTTTATTCTTTTTTTCTCTATTTTCTCTCTTCTCTTTACAAGTCTGTGAGTTTCTTTGGGTGTTCTTGATTGGTGAGTGTTGCTTTCACCAACTGTCTTGGAGTTTTGTCTTCTGTGTGGCCTGTGAAGTCTTGGTGCTACAGTAAGAGGTCATGCTTGAATCTCCAAGTTGGAAGACCCGAGTCCAGGCTTTGGACCACCAGAGAATCCCCAACTCCATGAGACATTATTTGGCAAGAGTTCTCCCAAAGGCCTTTATCTCAACACTAAGACCAGGTCGCACCCAAAAGCCAGTAAGCTTCAGTGCCAGATGCCTCAAGCCAACCCTTCAGCAAAATAGGAACATAACTCTGCCCATTAGCAGATAGGCTGCCAAAAGCCACACCAAGCCCAGAGACACCCCAAATACTGCTGGACAAAACACTGCCCTTCAGAGACAAGATTCAGTTCCACCCACCAGATCACAGGTACAAGTCCCCTCAATTAGGAAACTTCACAAGGCCCTGGTCCAATGCCACCCACTGCAGGCAGGTTCCACAAATAGGAACTGTGGCCTTCCAGCCTGCAGAAAGGAGACTCCAAACACAGCAAACTACACAAAATAAAAGGACAGAGAAAGATGCAGCAGACAAAGGAACATGGTAAAAACCCACAAGACCAAACAAATGAAGAGGAAACGGGCAGTCTACCTGAAAAAGAATTCAGAGTAATGATAGTAAAGATGACTCCAAATCTTGAAAATAAAATGGAGGCACAGATAAACAGAATGAAGGCATGGATCAAGAAGATATAAGAAATGCTTAACAAGCACCTTCAATGCGAAGAACAACAAGAAAGTCTTCTTAAGGGAACAATGCAAAGAAAGAGGGGAAAACAATAGAATGGGAAAGACTAGAGATCTCAAGAAATTAGAGATTCCAAGGGAACATTTCATGCAAAGATGGGCACAATAAAGGACAGAAATGGGATGGAACTAACAGAAGCAGAAGATATTAAGAAGAAGGGCCAAGAATACACAGAAGAACCATACAAAAAAGGTCTTAATGACCCAGATAACCACAATGGTGTGGTCACTCACTTAGAGCTAGACATCCTAGAGTGTGAAGTGAAGTAGGCTTTAGGAAGCTTTACTAGAAACAAAGCTAGTGGAGGTAATCGAATTCCAGCTGAGTTATTTCAAATGCTAAAAGATGATGCAATTAAAGTGCTACACTCAATACGCCAGCAAATTTGGAAAACCCAGCAGCGGCCATAGGGCTGGAAAAGGTCAGCATTCATTCCAATTCCAAAGAAGGACAATGTCAAAGAACGTTCAAACTCCTGCAGAATTGTGCTTATTTCACATGCTAGTAAGGTACTGCTCAAAATCCTTCAAGCTAGGCTTCAACAGTATATGAACTGAGAACCTCTGGATACACAAACTGGATTTAGAAAAGGCGTAAGAATCAGATATCAATTTGCCAACATCCACTGGATCATAGAAAAAGCAAAGGACTTAAGAAAAACATTTACTTCTGCTTTATTAACTATGCCACANAGGCTTCAACAGTATGTGAACTGAGAACCTCTGGATACACAAACTGGATTTAGAAAAGGCGTAAGAATCAGATATCAATTTGCCAACATCCACTGGATCATAGAAAAAGCAAAGGACTTAAGAAAAACATTTACTTCTGCTTTATTAACTATGCCACAGCCTTTGACTGTGTGGATCACAAAAAACTGTGGAAAATTCTTCAAGAGATGGGAATACCAGACCGCCTGACCTACCTCCTGAGAAATCTGTATGGAGGTCAAGAAGCAACAGTTAGAACCGAACATGGAACAACAGACTGGTTCCAAATCAGGAAAGGAGTACGTCAAGGCTGTATACTGTCACCCTGCTTATTTAACTTCTATGCAGAGTAATTATGAGAAATGCCAAGCTGGATGAAGCTCAAGTTGGAACCAAGATTTCTGGGAGAAATATCAACAATCTCAGATATGCAGATGATACTACCCTAATAAGCAAAAAGAGAAGAGGAACTCAAGAACCCCTTGATGAAAGTGAATGAGGAGAGTGAAAAAGCTGGTTTAAGACTCAACATTCAAAAACCTAAGGTCATGGCATCCTGTCCCATCACTTCATGGCAAATAGATGGGGAAACAATGAACACAGTGACAGACTTCATTTTCTTGGGCTCCAAAATCTCTGTGGATGGTGACTGCAACCATGAAATTAAAAGATGTTTGCTCCTTGGAAGGAAAGCTATGACAAACCTAGACAGCATATTAAAAACCAGAGACATTACTTTTCCAACAGCTTGGTATGGTCAAAGCTATGGTTTTTCCATAGTCATGTATGGATGTGAGAGTTGGACCATAAAGAAGGTTGAGTGATGAAGAATTAATGGTTTTGTATTGTAGTGTTGCAGAAGACTCTTCAGAGTCCCTTAGACTGCAAGGAGATCCAACCAGTCCATGCTAAAGGAACTCAGTCCTGAATGTTCATGGAAGGACTAATGCTGAAGCTGAAGTTCCAACACTTTGCCACCTGATGGGAAGAACTGACTCATTAGAAAAGATCCTGATGCTGGGAAAGANTCAATTGAATTAAGACATAAAAATTATAAATATATATGCACCCAACATAGGAGCACCTCAATATATAAGGCAAATGCTAACAATTATTAAAGGGAAAATGGACAGCAACACAATAATAGTGGGGGACTTTAACACCCCACTCACACCAAATGAACAGATCACCCAGAGAGAAAATTAATAAGGAAACACAAGCTTTAAATGATATATTGGACCAGTTGAACCTAACTGCTATCTACAGGGCGTTTCAATCCAAAACAGTAGATTTCACTTTTTTCCCAAGTACACATGGAACATTCTCCAGGATAGATCACATCTTGGGTCATAAAGTCTTGGTAAATTAAAAAAAAACTGGAATCATTTCAAGCATCTTTTCTGACCACAATGTTGTGAGGCTGTGTTTATCAACTACAGGGGGAAAAAAACAAACAACAAACTAAAAAACACAAACACATAAACAGTAGGCTAAACAATACGCTTTTGAATAACCAAGAGGTCACTGAAGAAATCAAAGAGGAATGACAAAGGGAAAGCATGACAACTCAAAACCTATGGGTTGCAGTGAAAGCAGTGGGAAGTGGGAAGCTTACAGCAACACAAGCCTACCTCAAGAAACAAGAGAAACACCAAAAAAAAATAAATAAATAATAATAATCTTACAGCTAATGCAACTAGAAAGAGAACAAAGCTCCCGAAGGTAGTAGAAGGAAAGACATCATAAAGATCAGAGCAGAAATAAGTGAAAAAAGAAAGAAATAATAGCAAAGATCAATAAAACTAAAAGCTGGTTCTTTGAGAAGACAAAAATAATCGACAAACTATTAGCCAGACTCATCAAGAAAAAAAGAAGACTCAAATCAATAAAACTGGAAATAAAAAAAGGCAAGTCAGTCAATGTGATACACCATATTAACAAACTGAAAGATAAAAACCATATGATCATCTCAACAGATGCAGAGAAAGCTTTCGATAAAATTCAACAATTATTCACAATACAAAAATTCAAAATTTTATCATTTATGATAAAACTCTCCAGAAAGCAGGCAGAGAAGGAACATACCTCAACATAATAAAGGCCATAAACAACAAACTCACAGAAAACATTATTCTCAGTGGTAAAAAACTGATAGCATTAACTCTAGGAACAAGACAAGGACGCCCACTCTAACCATTACTATTCAACATAGTTTTGGAAGTCCTAGCCACAGCAACCAAAGAAAAGGAAAGAAAAGGAATGCAGACTGGAAAAGTAAAACTCTCACTGTTTTCAGATAACATGATACTATACACAGAAAGCCCTAAAGATGCCATGAGAAAATTATTAGAGCTAATCAATGAATACAGTAAAGCTGCAGGATATAAAATTAATACACAGAAATCCTTTGCATCTATACATTAACGATGAAAAATCACAAAGAGAAATTAAGGAAACAATCCCACTCAACATTATAACAAAAAGAGTAAAATATCTAGGAATGCTGCTACTGCTGCTGCCAAGTCGCTTCAGTTGTGTCTGACTCTGTGCGACCCCATAGACGGCAGCCCACCAGGCTCCCCTGTCCCTGGGATTCTCCAGACAAGAACACTGGAGTGGGTTGCCATTTCCATCTCCAATGCATAAAAGTGAAAAGTGAAAGTGAAGTCACTCAGTCGGGCCCGACTCTTAGTGACCCCATGGACTGGAGCCTACCAGGCTCCTCTGTCCATGGGATTTTTCAGGCAAGAGTACTGGAGTAGGGTGTCATTGCCTTCTCCAAAATATCTAGGAATAAAACTATCTAAAGGGACAAAAGACCTCTATTTCAGAGAACTATAATACACTGAGGAAAGAAATTAAACATGACACAGATGGAGAGATACACCGGGCTCTTGGATTGGAAGAATTGATATCGCAAAAATGATTATACTATCCAAAGCAATGTACAGATTCAATGCAATTGTTTTCAAACTACCAATGGTATTTTTCACAGAACTAGAACAATAAATTTCAGTCTGTAAGGAAACATGAAAGATCCTGAATAGCTAAAGCAATCTTGAGAAAGAAAAAATAAAACTAGAGGAATCAATCTTCCTGGCTTCAGATGATACTATGAAGCTATAGTCATCAAGACAATATGGTTGCTACTGCTGCTAAGTTGCTTCAGTTGTGTCCAACTCTGTGCGACTTCAGAGATGGCAGCCCACCAGGCTCCTCTGTCCCTGGGATTCTCCAGGCAAGAACACTGGAGTGGGTTGCCATTTCCTTCTCCAATCCATGAAAGTGAAAAGTGAAAGAGAAGTCGCTCAGTGGTGTCCGACTCTTAGTGACCCCATGGACTGCAGCCCACCAGGCTCCTCCATTCATGGGATTTTCCAGGCAAGAGTACTGGAGTGGGGTGCCATTGCCTTCTCCAAGACAGTAGGGTACTGGCACAAAAACAGAAACATAGACCAATGGAACAAGACAGACAGCCCAGAGATAAGCCCATGCACCTATGGGCACCTTATCTTTGACTAAAGAGGTAAGAATATATAATAGGGGAAAGACAGCCTCTTCAGTAAGTGGCGCTGGGAAGAATGGACAGATATATGTAAAAGAATGAAAATAGAACACTTCCTAACACCTCACACAAAAATAAACTGGAAATGGGTTAAGGACTTAAATGTAAAGCCAGAAACTATAAAGCTCTTAGAGGAAAACACAGGCAGTACACTCTTTGCCATAAATCACAGGAAGATTCCCTTTGACCTACCTCCTTGAGTAACAGAAATAAAAACAAACAAAAAAAGGAATCTAATGAAACTTAAAAGCTTTTGCACAGCAAGAGAAACAATAGACAAGATTAAAAGACAACCCTCAAGATGAGAGAAGGAAATGGCAATCCACTCCAGTATTCTTGTCTGGGAAATTCCATGGACAGAAGAGCTTGGCAGGCTACGATCAATGGGATCACCAAGATTCAGACACGACTGAGCACTAGAGAATTCAGAATGAGAGAAAATAACGGTATATGAAACAATTTACAAAGGATTAATCTCCAAAATATATAAGCAGCTCATACAGCGCAATATCAGAAAAAAAAAAACCCAGCCCAATCAAAACCAGGCAGAAGACCTTAATAGACATCTTTCCAAACAAGACATACAGATGGCCAATAAATACATGAAGACACTGAATATCACTAATTACTACAGAAATGCAAATCAAAACTAGCTCACACCAATCAGAATGGCCATCATCCAAAATTCTTCAAACAGTAAATGCTAGTAAGGATGTGCAAGAAGAGGAACCCTCTTGCACTGTTGGTGGGAAAGGAAACTGATACAACCACTATATGTAACAGCATGAGAGATTTCATATTGATCAATGGAGAACAGCATAGAAATTTCTTAAAAAACTAGGAATAAAACTATCATATGACCCAGCAATCCCACTACTGGGCATATACTCTGAGAAAATCATAACTGAAAAAGACGCAAGCACCCCAAAGTTCAAGCAGCACTATTTGTAATAGGTAGGGCAGAGAAGCAACCTGGACGTCCACTGACAGCTGAATGGATAAAGAAGGTATGGTACATATACACAATGGAATATTACTCAGTCATAAAAAGGAAACACATTTGAGTCAGTTTTAGTGAGATGGATGAACCTAGAGCCTGTTATAGAGTGAAGTCAGAAAGAGGAAAAAAAAATCGTATATTAACACATATACATGGAATCTAGAAAAATGGTATTGATGAGCCTATTGGCAGGCAAGAATGGAAATGCAGATATAGATAATTGACCTGCGGACACAGTGGGGGAAGGAGAGAGCAGAACAAATGGGGAAAGCAGCTCAGACATATATACACTACCATGTTTAGAATTGGTATCTGGTGAGAAGCTGCTATATAACACAGGTAACCCAGCCAGACGGTCTGTGATGATCTAGAGGGGTGGGACCAGGGGAGGGAGGGAGGCTCAAGAGGGAGGAAGTATATATGCACAATTATGGCTGATTAGCGTTGTACTACAGAAACCATTACAACATCGTAAAGCAACTTTCCTCCAATTAAAAAATAACTAAGAGGTAGGTGGAATGAAAGTTTATAGTAAACACTGGTGATATGGAACTGGAATAAACTGGTATATAATCAGCCCTCAGTCCCTAGGGGGAATGGTTTAGGACCTCTTCAGATACCAAAATGCACAGATGCTAAAGTCCCTTATATACAATGTATTTTCATACAGTCTACACACATCCTCTCATATACTTTAAATCATCTCTAAAGTGAAAGTCGCTCTGTCGTGTCTGACTCTTTCTGATTCTATGGACTATACAGTCCATGGAATTCTCCAGGCCAGAATACTGGAGTGGGTAGCCTTTCCCTTCTCCAAAGGATCTTCCCAACCCAGGGATTGAACCCAGGTCTTCTGCATTGCAGGCAGATTCTTTACCAACTGAGCCACAAGGGAAGCCCACTAGACTACTTATACCTAACACAATGTAAGTAGTATGTATACTGTTGTTTCTGCATGGCAAATTCAAGTTTTGCTTTTTGGAAATTTCTGGAGTATTTTTTCAAATATTTTTTATTTGCAGTTGGTTGAACTCAAGGATACAGAACCTACAGACACAGAGGGCTGACTGTATGTGAATATGTGGATTTTCTAGTGGTTGACTTGAATTGGTGAGGAGAGAAGAGATCTTTGAGAGCTGTGATGAGGAGGAGGAGGGAGGGGTACACAGGTCTGGTCATGGACCTCACAGCTGGAGCAGCAGTTTGGTACTGCGGCTAAAACAGATTCAGAGCCATACTGCCTGGGGCTACTCAGACACATCCCCACTGCCACTTATGAGCAGTGTGATGTCAGGCAAGCTATTCAAACCTCTCTGAACCTCAGTTTCCCCATTTGCAAAATGGGGGTGATAATGTTATCTACCTTGTTGGTTTGTTGTGAGAATTAATGAGCTAACATACATAAACTATGAAATATCTAAACAGGAATATGTAAACAGAAACACTACCTTATAACATGGCAAAAATTATATATGTGCTTGCTTTTATTACAAATGCTGTTACTGATGGCTGGGAAGAAAGGAAGGAGAGAAGAAAAAAAGGTAATGAAAAGAAATATCTGTGATAGATTGGGGAAATATATTACAATGTGGTAGTGTGTGATACTGATGTGGATTGTCATTTATATAGATATGAATTGCTCAATAAAAGCGGCTAAAAAGATGGAGGAGTAAACACTAATTTTTAAGGAGACCAGATAGTGTGTCCCTTTAAAACTGGGCCTTTAAGAAATGAATTTCCATTTTTACTTTAACACCTCAATTTCTATCAGCATTTACTAAGTGTGTGGGCTGTGTCAGGTCCGGGGTGACTGTCGAAATGATGACAAAGACTGTTCCCAGCTCTATCCCTGAAGTCAGGAACAAGTGAAATCTAAGTAAGGTTCCAGAAGTGTTTGTAAGTGTGTAAGGCATACTTAAATATTCAGAAGCCGTAGCTAGACTCTGGAACTCATTTTGAGTGTTTGGGTAACATGCTGGGCCTGTTTCTTTTTTAAAGAAAAAAAGTTTCAATGAAAACTTTAAATGAAGTCCTCCAGGGGCATCTTTTTTTTTTTTTTTTTTTCCTCCAAAGGGATATCTATCTTGTTTGCCCCAAATCTTCCTCAAATAGGACAAATCATAAACTCTTAGTTTAGAGGCTAGTGGTTCTCTAAAAAAAAAGAAATGAATTTCCCTCCATTACTGACTGAGAACATTTGCTGAAACATTTTGTCATTTCACTGATTGTTCATTGTGTATCTCCACCTCTGCCTACCCACCTCCAACACTGTGCAAGCCATTTATCAAATTTTTTTTGCCAATTTACATGTCAGTCTGACCTTCTCAATTGTAAGCAGAGAATGAGCATCTTGGCATCTTATATACCTAGTCCAGCATTTGGCACATACAGCTATCCAATACATGTGGAACAAATTGCTTTATGGGAAAAACCAGATGCATCATAAAAACTTGTAGGTATATCCCTTCCTTAGTTAAGTCTTTCCTTCTGAAAGCACAATCTAGCTTCCTGCTCTGGAGGGGCCCTCAGGAGAGCTGATGGGAGATGCCCCTTCCTTTCACCTTAGAGAAGGAAATGGTAACCCACTCCAGTATCCTTGCCCAGAGAATGCTATAGACAGAGGAGTCTGGTGGGATACAGTCCAGGGGGTCGCAAAGAGTCAGACACGAGTGCATGCATGCTGAGACTCCAGACCTGCCTGACAACTGACTCTGTTTTCATTTAAAGAAGCAAGTGTCCCAGGAGAGGCAGCTCCACAGGCCCTGCCTCAGACCTGCCAGGAAAACAGTCATATCACATCCCTAAAGAGGGGCAAAATGAGAATGACTGGTGAGCAACAGCCCTGGTGACAAATTACAGTTTTAATAGTTTATGATTTTCAACTTGTGATGTTTAGACTGTGTCCCTATGGACTGAATGTTTCTGTTCCCCTAATATTCATATATTTAAAGCCCAAACCCCTCAGTGGTATTTGCAGGTGAAACGTTTGGGAGGTAGTTAGGTTTAGATGAGGTCATGGGGATAGGGCCCTCACGATGACATTAGTATCCTTATACGAAGAGGAGGAGACGCCAGAGCTCTCTCTCCACATGTGGACACAGTGCAGCAGGCCATCTGGAAGCCAGGAAAAGAACCCTCACCAGAACCTAACCATGTGGCACTCCGATCTGGGACTTCCCAGCCTCCAGAGATGTGAGAAACAAACCACCTGGCCTGCGGTATTTCACAGTGGCCCAAAGTGACTAAGACACTCACACAAACTTTATCCCCTTGAAAAAACAATGTGAAAGTCACTCAAATACTTGATTATGAGAACAGGTAGTATTCCAAACCCTGGTTACAAATGATCCTCTCAAAAATATGGCCAATACTGATTTTTCGCAGATGCACCCAGTGCAGGGATACACTTCAGATGCATTATTTATTTGTTACAATCATCCTATGAGGCCGGTACTATTACCATCTGCTTTTTTTCTTTTCTTTCTTAAACAGGAAAGGACTTGGAGCTGAGGGAAATGAATTCATTTGGCCAAGGTCACAGAGCAGTAAGTGGAGTAGCTGGGATTGAAATCTCAGAGAGCCTTTAACTTAGCTATGGTACTTAAAAAAATATCAAGGTATATGCATCCATAGAACCTCCAAGTTAGATGCCAGCAACTGACAGCAAACTGACTGGAGAGGCCACGTGAGCAGATGTTTTTTTGCTTTTTAACACAAAGAAGTGCAGCAACTACTCATAAGGCCCTCCTGGTGCTGCTGGCTGTGGTGTGTAGGTGTTGTGGGGTGAACACAGTCAGTTCCTCTCCCTCCTCCTCACTCCAGGAGTGAGGAACCCTCCTTCCCTCTGTCCTTAGCAAGTTGGCAAGGAAGGTTTCACTGTGGCTCGCTCACACCCTAGGCAGGAAAGAATCAGGCACCGCTGATTTTCAATTTATAACTCTTCAATAATTGAGGGCACCAGGAATTAAAGAAAACCCACTAGGATTAACCCAACTGGCTTTCCCAGAAATAGAATGTATCTGTAGAATCTGTTTCTGTAAAATCTCATTAATTTTTCAATGTTCCCAATATGCTTGACACTGACTGCAAACTGGGGCATACGCTTGTGCAAGTTTTCTCCATCAAGTGAGCTGCTTCCTACCCTGCGTCAAGTTATAAATTTGGAGCTGTAAGGCATCACACACGATATTAGGACTGCTTTGTTTTCTTGCAGAGCTCATTAACCACTGGCAATTAGCACTGTATCACCGCACCAAGTGGCATCATTTGGCAAGTTCTGTATCCACAACTACAAATGTGATGCTATAATTTAAACTTCACGTGCCATCTGCTGTCACAAGAAGATAAAGTATGATGAAGAGGCTTTCCAGACTTTCCTTCATTTCCCAGCTACTGGAGGCTTAATTAAAGGGAAAATGACAATTGCTCAATACTCACCACTCCTCTCTTGGAGAAAGGCCATCTTGGCTTTTTGGATTCTGGTGGGTAAAAAAATTAGAGAAGATATGTTAGTATTTTGAGGAACTAGTGGCAGATCAAGGCAGTGCTTTACAAAACCCGCTTTTGCAAAGGAGCCAAACAGAACTTTTCCTGCTTTAATGCTCCTTCTCTTGAGAATGCACAGAATGAATATTTATATTTATGCAGCTGAGTGAATGCAACTGAAAAGCTGGTGTTCTATTCTACTTTCTGGTGATACTGTCCTGTTTCAGCCTCTTTTCCCCCTACCGTTCAAGGAGAAATCTATAAAATGCAATAAAATGCTGCATACTTAATTTTAGACAGAGTCATAGGACTTTGGGGCTGAAAGGGCTTCGTTTTAACACTGGAAACCACCCTAGCATATAATCCCCAGGTGTGGATAAGTGCAGACTCCTGAAATAGGGGGACATCAACATATCATCAATCTTCAGATCAGGGGCTTACTGTCTCTACTGGACATCATCCACATAGTTCTTAGGCGTCACCTCAAATTGAGAAGTCATTCGGTAATATAGTCCTTTGATGATCAGGAAATAAAGAGATTAGATTGTGGATTTTTGATTTTTATGTCATTTTCATTAATTTTTAATGCAACCCAGAAAAAGCTGGGAGTCATCTCTCAAGTTTAGGTGAGATGTTCTGATAATTCCACACACAACATGGATGTCTTAAAGGTTTGTCTCTGTTTCTACTAATTCATCAGGAGATTTTGCAAAATATTAATACTTCCATCAGATGAAAGCATTTACCAAAAGAGTGTGCTTGAGGGACTTTTCCCCACTGGAACCCTGGAATCCAACCAATTATTTTGCTCATTCTGACCACCCTCAGTTCAGTTCAGTTCAGTCGCTCAGTCATGTCCGACTCTTTGCGACCCCATGAATTGCAGCACTCCAGGCCCTCCCTGTCCATCACCAACTCCTGGAGTTCACTCAGACTCATGTCCATTGAGTCAGTGATGCCATCCAGCCATCTCATCCTCTGTCGTCCCCTTCTCCTCCTGCCCCCAATCCTTCCCAGCATCAGAGTCTTTCCCAATGAGTCAACTCTTCGCATGAGGTGGCCAAAGTACTGGAGTTTCAGCTTTAGCATCATTCCTTCCAAAGAATACCCATGACTTATTGATCTTTCAAAAGGGGAGATTAGGTGGAACCTCCCTTAGAAACAAATCTGCTTTACCACTCTCAGCCTTCAAATGTCTGGTGGTAAATTATGATGTCCAAATTGAACTTCGATAATTGGGGTCTCTGGAGAAGCACCACATGAGACTATGGTTTGGGAACATGAGGACTCTATTCTGAACTCCTGGAGACGAGGGCATGGAGGGATATGGTGAAGAATGCTGCATATCTTTCATTGATAGTGAAAGTGAAGTCGCTCAGTCGTGTTCGACTCTTTGCGACCCCGTGGACTGTAACCTACCAGGCTCCTCCATCCATGGGATTCTCCAGGCAAGAATACTGGAGTGGGTTGCCATTTCCTTCTCCAGGGGATCTTCCCGACCCAGGGATTGAACCCGGGTCTCCTACCTTGCAGGCTGTGGCATCTACTGGGATGCTAGGCATACCCACCTAGCAAAGAAAAAAGAATATCAGGCAGCAACTATGACCTTGTTCCTCAGCATAGTGGATCTCAACCTTTAGCTGGCAAAAGAATCACCTAGGGGACTTATTAAAAAGCATACTGCTGGGCCCATTCCCAGAGTTTCTAGTTCAGAAAGTCTGGCATGGGACCCCAGAATTTTTCAGACAACACTAAAGCTCTTCATCTGGGAAGTACTGCTTTAGCTGTTACCCAGTTTAGAGCATTTGCAAAGCATTACAGAACGTGGTCTAACTCCTAAGGCTACACTGTGGTTAGAACTAGCTTTAATGTCAAGGGGCATGGCTTTGAGTCCCTTGGTCCACTGAATCCCTTTTTGTGTGTTCATTTGGGTGGCCGTATCCTATGAGACAGATGGTCACTTGGATTGTTGTGTCATCAAAGACAATAGATGTGAAAGGGCTCTATAAAGATTGAAGGGCTATACGAATGTTCATTTATGGCTGAGTTCCACACATAAGGCTGCCTGTACAACAGGTGGTTGGTGCAGGCTGGTGGAGAGCATTCAGTTAAGAGTCTGAATCCCATTCCTCTGACACAGACCAGCAGGCACCACGACTAGGTCACCTTTCCTTTCTGGGTCTCATTAGGCACACATGGGAATGAGGAAAGAGCTGGGTGGTTTCCTAAGTATGCTGCCACAGGTGGCCCCTGGCTTCAGGGGAATGCCTTGGAGGTGGGTCTTTGGGACTCACCCCATTTTCAAGCACTGAAACTCCATCTAGGTCTGTTTTGCAGACTGGATTTCCAAGGAATTATTCTTCTGTAAAAAAGGGCTCTGCTAAGAACAAAGCCAGTTCCCTGGTGGCTCAGACGGTAAAGTGTCTGTCTACAATACAGGAGACCCGGGTTCAATCCCCAGGTTGGGAAGATCCCCTGGAGAAGGGAATGGCAATCCACTCCAGTACTCTTGCCTGGAGAATGCCATGGACAGAGGAGCCTGGTAGGCTACAGTCCATGGGATCGCAAAGAGTCGAACACGACTGAGCAACTTCACTTCACTTCACTTCACTTTCAAGAACAAAGCCAGTTTAAAAACTACCAGGGTGAATGATAATCTTCAAGTCTCCCTTTAGCTCTCAATGGCTATCATCAGGACCATGGGAGTGTGTCCTGAACACTGCAGCTGTTCTTTTTCCCCACAACTGATGTCAAATGCAGAAGATTCACCCTTAAGGCCGCCTCTCTCTAATCTGCTCTAACAGTAATCTGCTGTCACCAGGTCCTTTGTCTCCACACAGTGCCACCTTCGTTGGAGACACTGGTGTGAGGCTGGCGGCCAGGAGCAGGGGGTGGGTTACAGCAATGCCAGGGATGCTGCCCAGCAGCCCAGAGAGGGCACTCTGCTCCAGGACGCTGACCGTCACTTGGTATACCTGTTCCAGGTCCTGGACATGGGGTATATTATTTGACAAGAGGACCTTTTGAGGAGGGTCCATAACTTATCCATCTCTGTAAGTGGGATGCCCCATTCAGTTGGTTCCCATAGTTCACAGCTGATGCTTGTCCTAGTTGCTGAGATATCTAACTTGGTAGTGCCCATGTTCTTGTAGTCATTAAATATTCCGTAAATACCCTCTGCTTATTGTAACATCCATCCCATAGCAGGCATGTAATAAAAGTTGAACAGACAGGACCTGAATTCAGCAGCAGAAGTGGATGGCACAGGTAGTCCGCAGCTCCAGCTGACACAAGAAGGTCCCCGGGGAATACCTCAAGGCCAGGTAAGTTGAGCACCACAGAACTCCTCCTGTGCTCGTAGAATCTGTGTTCAGGAGATGGAAGGTGAGTGCTTACAGCTGACAGGGGTATCACTCAGACCACCCCTGGGTACTCAGAAGTGACTGCTGGCAGCTCGATTAATGCTGGCTTTCTTAGGAGGCCTCTCCAGGCATGGAGGGCTGTGATGACTCACACACCCCATGTTTGACACCTTTCTGAGCCTTATTGACTGTTTATGGTTTTTGACTAATCCAAAGCAGAAGAGTTCACCTAGAAGTGTCAACACAAACATACTAGATGTGTTCTGACTCAGGAGGACACTAGGAGAAAGACTTTAAACACAAGAGTCTTTGCAAGTTACTCATACGGCCTCAGAGGGAACAGGACGCATGTGCGTGGCCACCACACATACCCCTAATCGGAGGCTGGTTGTTTAAAGGCAATACTTTTATTTTTCCCAGGGAAAAATGCAACTGCTGTTGGAAAAGCTTAGCCAACAGGCCTATCTATCTTCTTTCTTTTACCCTATATTTCATGAAACCTCCTGTCAGATGTGCACAAAATAAATGGTTGACATCAGACACAGTGCGGTAGCCACAAAACCAATAGGCGTGTGATCAGTGATTTCTAACGAACAAAATGAGTAAGGAATGAGAGCATTCAATTGTAGGGATTTTCACAGTTTCCCCATCAGAGCTGTTCAGATATTCCTTTAGTCTATTTTGAGGATGAGGAATTGCAATTCCCTCAGGAAAAGGCAATGGCAACCCACTCCAGTACTCTTGCCTGGAAGATCCCGTGGACAGAGGACCCTGGTAGGCTGCAGTCCATGGGGTCGCTAAGAGTGGGGCACGATTAAGCAACTTCACTTTCACTTTTCACTTTCATGCATTGGAGAAGAAAATGGCAACCCGCTCCAGTGTTCTTGCCTGGAGAATCCCAGGGATGGAGGAGCCTGGTGGGCTGCCATCTATGGGGTTGCACAGAGTCAGACATGACTGAAGTGACTTAGCAGCAGCAGCAGCTACTTATCAACCTATGTAATCTCTAAATTCCCTTTTTAATCAAATAGTTTAGCATATCGTTTACCTTATATACAAAGGAATTTTGTCTCCAACAAAAAGTCTAGCTATGAATTTGCCTTGAAAGTGTGGAGTCTGGATCTTCCATATTCCTTTGGATATTATGATTTGGGTCATTGCCATGTAGCTTTCCTCTTCCAACAGAGGCCTTGCCTAGAGCCCCTTGAAGCTCCCAAGGCCAGCCCTTCCTCTGATCCTCCCACTTTCCCACCTGCCTACAGCATGAGTGCTCCATGCCTTGCAGCCAATGCCATGCTGCTGACTTTTTTGCAGGATTGATGCCCTTTCTGCCTGTACTTTCATCTCTTGTCTCATAACTGAATAATCTTGGCTCTCACGCCCTTCTTCCTATCAATATATCTGCTGCTGGCATCCTGCTCAGGTCCTATCAGGCCCAACATGCTGCTGACCAAAGCTTGGTATTAGAATAGCTGGTGGAATTTATTTTATTACTCATCCCCAAGTCCTAACTCTTGGCTTCTGATCCGATAGGTCTGAAGGTGGACCTCTGCATCTGCGGTTTTACCCAGCTCCCTAGATACTCAGAGTCGGAGAACAACTGATTTTGAGAATACAAGTATCTTGATAGAGGTCTTTCCTACTTTTAAAATATATTTCAAATCCTCAGCCTTTTGCTAAAAACATTTTAAATCATTTGACATATGAACAGTAGGACAAGTTGTATGGGCATGTATATTAGTGAAGAACTTATATCTCATAAATTCCTACAAAATCTATGAGGTAAGAATGCCTCAGACTCTGCAGACAGATGACAGAGGCATAAAAGAAAGTTAACTGTCAGTTATAAAAACCTGCTTCCTCTAAGAAGTCTCACTTGACGCTCAAAGAAATACTTCTTCATATTTGTGTGCTGTATGGCATCCCCTAGGCCAGGTCCTCAACGGCTTCCATCTGTATTAACACAGTTGTCTCATCACTTTTATCTTCACCTTCTGCTCCATCATTTTGGTCCCATCCCACACCCAGTCACTAAATATAAGTTATCCAAAATGTAAGTCTGGCCCTAGTCCCTCCTAGCCTCAGATAAACAGGTTTTTAAAGCAGCCATACAAGCCTTCCATGAATTGGCCCAGTAACCTTCCTAATACTCTTTACTTTGCCATTTATTCTCTGGGAATGAACTGTAATTTCCCACACAAAATGTTTCACATGTCAGTGACTTAACTGGGAATGCTTTGTACTCTCTCTGCCCTCGCCAAACCTGTCTGACTCCTATTCATCTCATGAGATTTAGGGCCATGGATTATCTAAGGAACTTGAAAGGAAATTACTTAGATAAACTCAGGCTCCGATTTATTCAATTAGCTGCATTTCCTAGGGTTTAAAAATTTATTTTGACCGGCCTCTCTCTGTTCCTTTTTTTTTTTAAATTGGAAAATTTTAGAATAATGTTGCAGAACTACAAGCTATCAAGCCAATGTGCACGCCCTTGTCAAAACACTGCTTGTTTGTTGGGGGTGCCACGTGCTGAGTTAATGCACTGACAAGCCCTGATTCCCGTGCAGCTAGCAGAGGCTATGTGACACAAATTTGGCCAATGAGATTTAAACCAAAGTTTCAGAGTGTGGCACTTAGGAAAAATTTTCAAAGGGGACAGAGGTGGCTACATTCACCCTTTCCCCTATTGTTGTCATGAACATGGCTTGATACCTGCAAGTATACCAGTAATCTCACAAATGGAACAGCAGAACAGGAGAAAGGAGCAGCCTGGCAGGACTGGTTATGTTACAAGAGAATATCCTTTATTAGCTTATGTTGTTCTAGCTGGGTTCTGATATGCAGACAAAGGCTGTCTTAACTGACACACATCTCATCCTGGACTCCTTCTCCAAGAATCTTGCACTCTCATTTGACTTTCTCACCACCTATTTTTGATGAGGCTTTTAACAAAATCATTAGAGTTACAATTTTTCACAACTCTCCCATTTTTGTTATTTGCCAATCTAATGTCCATGATGGTTATGAGGATGGAGGGGTCTGAGTTAAGTGGAAGCTAGAAAACTTACAGTAATTTGAATGAGAAATACAATTCTAGTTTCTTCATTTTTCAAAGAGAACACTGGAACTGATATATAATGAATTAGCAGCTGTACATAAATCCAGCCAGGAATTTTCATGGTACTACCCCAAAGGTATTAGGTAGCATAAACCTCTGGGAGCCCCAAGAGGTACCCCGAAAACAAGTATTAGAAGCGTCCCTGTAACCTTGATACTGTTCCTGATAAAGACCCTGGAAGCATATAATGAGGTTTGGTATTTATGGGAATACAAGGGATTGGAAAAAATACAGTAATTTAAATAGGAAATGTAAGCTATGTAAACTTTGGGGGAAAAGGTTACTCTTTTGAGCTTAAACTCTATATGGTATACAATCTGGTAAGTACTATGAATTTGGCGTAAGATTCTATAAGCTATCTTTATGTTCCCTTGGGACTTTGAGAGGACATAATGAACAGTGGAATAGAAGAATCAGTCTTCCTTGGCCTCATTTAAGCTGGCTTATGGATTTCTCTTCCATGCTTCTATAGTTCTCTCTAGAACAATGGCCAAGAATGTGGAGTCAAATTGCCTGGATTTTAATCTTAGCTGAGTGACCCTGACTAAGCAAGTAACCTCTCTGGTCCTGACTGCCATTTGTGAAATGTAGACAAAAATCATACCTACTATTTGTGTGAAGACCAACAGATCCGTGAAGACCAACAGCACTTAGATCCGTGACGGAAACTTAGTAAGCTGTCAGTAATGTGATTATGTTGGTTGTCAAATATACTATAACATCATGTTCTATTTACATGTCTGTTTATCCTACTAGAATGCCATCTCCTGTTTAAGAAACATGTCTTATCCTTTGTGTTGGTGGGTGCTCCTTTAGTACTCAATCCATGGTCACTGATGAACACGAATGAATAGAAGACTCTTCTGAGGTTGTTCTCCCTTGTGAAAAGTATCTTACTTTACAAAGTGAGTTGTGTCTGACTCTTTGTGACCCCATGGACTGTAGCCTCCTACAGTCCAGGCTCCTCTGTCCATAGGATTTTCCAGGCAAGAGTACTGGAGTGGATTGCCATTTCCTTCTCCAGGAGATCTTCCCGACCCAAGAATCGAACCCAGGTCTCCCGCATGGTAGGGAGATGCTTTACTGTCTGAGCCACCAGGGAAGTCTTTGCTTTACAAGGTAGTTACGCACATTCATGTCTTATCAACTCCCCTCTTACCCTAAGTTCCTACCTCCGGGTCTAAATCCCTGTGTTCAGTAAGGGATCAATAAATATTTCTTGACTCAATGAATAATAATCAAACCTGTGCACACTGAGTCATCGCTCTCCCCTTCTGACACAATCTTCTGCAGAATGTGTACTCCAGTAACAGCTAGCTGCTCACTGTTTAAACTTACCCTGCACATCACGCCTCCATGACTTGGCTCAGGGAGTTCCCATCTGCCTATCTCCACTCTGCCAGGCACACACACTCATAGGCATCTCTAAATTCTAGCTTAGAAGCTCTCCCTCTAGAAATCTTTTCTAATTCACCCAAAGAGAGCCAGCCACCTTGCCCTACTTCCTCCCACCTCCTTCCACTTAGCCTCTACAATGATTTCACTGAAGGCTCATGCTGTGTCTTATTATCACAGAATTTAAGCACCTAGAATAGAATAGATATCCAAATAAGCTTGTTGACTAAGCAGCCATGTTGATCTATAGGATGATACACAGACAGATTCCTAACGAATTTGCTCTTCCATTCTAGATCACAAATGAATAATTGTATGCATACACAATACACAGAATGCAATTTGAGTTCCTCCACCTTTAACGGTGATTCAGTTACCCCTGTCCATTTCTTCCTTGTCTGGGATACCTGCTGACATGAGGCATCCTTTTGGGAGCACATTAGGGCAGGTTTTGGCATTCAGTGTGCACACATGGAACAGAGGGGAAACACCTGCCCTGTACTAGGCTCGAGTCATGACCGTGGCCTTGTTGCCTTGGTGTCTAAAACCCAGGGATTTCTCATTCTAGAAAGGTAGGCATGCCCATGGAATGGTGTAACAGAAGCTCTGATGACATTCTTATGTTCATCAGAAGAGGGAATGGGTTAATAAAAATATCAAGAATTACACCTGAAACCATATGGAGACCTAGGAAAACAATAAGAAAGAACATTTGCACATAATAAATGAAGAGACGTGAACTGGTGCAGAAAACCTGCCTCTGCATCACCTGTGCCTGGCAGCAGACCAGATTTCTGGGCACTCTGCACAGGAGCCCATGCCTGTATCAGCCAGAGATGCTCAGATTATTGGATTAGTGCTGTTAATGCAGTTGCAATGAATTCAGAATGACTTTGCATTTAGGTCTCATGAGGGGAGAGGTGCCGGGGGTTCCAAAGTCTAGGTGTTAGTCACTCAGTCATGTCCGACTCTTGTGACCCAAAGGACTACAGCCCACCAGGCTCCTCAGCCTATGGAATTATCCAGGCAATAATATTGGTGTGGGTAGCCATTCCCTTCTCAAGGGGATCTTCCTGACCCAAGGATTGAACCTGGGTCTCCTGCACTGCAGGCAGATTTACAACTGAGCCACCAAGCAAGCCCCACCTACTGCTTTCAGTAACTGCTAAAGGATAGTCAACTCATCACTGGCCTTATAATAGCTGTCCCTGCAATGGGGCTGACCACAGAGGCAGCCCAGATTAATTAAATAAGAATCTGAATGTGTAATGTCAGGCCTAGAATGTTTTAAAAGTATTTCTTAAAGTAATTCTGATAGCTGTATCAGGATTCTGTATCTTATTTTTGCTATTCTAAATGGGACTGCTTCTTTTAAGACGTAGCATGCACACAGGGTCAGTGTGTCCAGTTCTAAATTGATTATTCACTGGAAGAAATCACTGTAATAAATTCAGACTTATCTCCCTTCCCCGAATGAAATGGTATGTACACGGGGTCATGGCATCCTGTGTGAAGAGGGTGCGGAAGAGAATTTTTTGGTACCCAATTTCCTCCGAGGAAGATTAAACTGAGGAATGAGCTGAGAGTAACTGCAGAATGTTTGGGGTGTGGCTGGCATGCCATTGTAACAGTTAAGTGTTGTATACTTTCTTGCTGCCTTTTAGTAGTTTGGAGAAGCATACTAAACAACTATGAGAAACACATTTTAATTTTTGTCTTTTGGTTCTATGCTTGGCAATTCTGGTTCTTTGTTTTAGGATAAAATTCTGGACCCAGGAGGTTGTATAACTAATTGGGTGTCTGACCCAGACTTCACAGTCCTCTTTGGCTTGCCAGAACCCCGCCTCCCCTGCACCCAAACCCAGACAAAACCACACTTTCACTAACCCTGAGTTGTGATGCCCCAGGCCGGTCAGATCTGAAGGAACTAGTCCCATGGTTGCTGGAATAATCTTGTCTCCTTTCTGGTACCAGAAATTCTCCTTATTCTGTCTTCCACTGAAGATCTGAAGGTCCATGGTGTGGGCTGGGGTGGCCAACAATGCAGAGAATCCAGAGAATTCTCTCCCACAGCTGAGCAAGCCACACACCCAGGCATCACATTCAGCAATAAGCCTGTGATCACATGTCAGTGCCAGAAAAGTTTCTGGCTGGTGGAAATGTGTCCCCTAGTGGACCTCAAATACATAAATTTTGTAAAGACTGGATTGTTCACGGTGCATATTTTTCTGACTTAAAGTCAGCGGGCACTTCCTGAGCATCAGCTCTTACTGGACATTTTGTTAAGAGCTTTACATGCACTAACATTAATTTTCACAAATACTCTATGAAGTGGAAATTACTGTTCTCATTATACAGCCAAGGAAAACTGAAGCTTAGAAGGACAGATAGGCATTCACTTAAGGTCTCACTGTTAGTGAACAACAGAGCAAGAATTCAATTTAAATACCCAAGTCAGACTCCAAAAAGACTTGGAAATACAAAGAAGAGAAAACGGTACTATGAACCATTTAAGATATTGTTTTTTTTAATTGATGTATAGTGATGGTTACTATTTTAGATAAGAACCCACCTGCAGTGAAGGGAGATGCAGGTTCAATCCATGGGTTGGGAAGATTCTCTGGAGAAGGAAATGGCAACTCACTCCAGTACTCTTGCCTGGAAAACTCCATGGAGGAGGAGCCTGGGGGTACTCTGTCTATGGAATTGCACAGTCCAGGGGGTCACAAAGTGTCGGACATGACTTGGCAACTAAACAACAACAGTGGGATGAATGGAAACTCCCCTGCCCCCCAAACACATGTCCATCTCTTCAGTCCTGGAACCTGTGAATGTGTTATTTGTAAAAGAATTTTTGCAGATATAATTAAAAGACTTTGAGATATGATTATTCTGGATTATCGGGGTGGGCTCTAAATCCGATGACATGTGTACTTAGAAGAGATACCCAGAGAAAAGAAGAGATGAGAGAAGGCCAAGTGAAAACAGAGGCAGATGATTAAAGTGATGCAAGGAATTGCCTGCATGAAGAATCAAGGAACAGTCCTCCCCGAAAGCTTCCAGAGCAAGTGTGGCTCTGCTGACACCTTGGCTTTGGAGCTGTGGCTCCCAGAACTCTCGCAGTGTAAAACGTCTTTTGATTTAAGTCACTAGTTAGTGGTACTTTAATATGAAGCCACAGGAGACGAATGAAGGGGGCAATACAACAGAGCGGCAGGTTACCCGACTCAGGACTGTGATTCCCAACCCCGACGTTCTTTATGTGTGACCCTGGCATGTTGCTTCCTAAGGCCTCCGCTTCCTTATTTGGAGCTGTGAGTGAGACCCTCTCTTCTCCTCATGATCTGTGAACCAAGGGTTTAGGTTTGCTATTCTTCTCCCCACCAGTGGCCAGTGGGTGGGGCAGTAATTATGTGATGACCTTTACCTTGGCAGAAATGTTTAAAGTTAATTAAAGCTCCTCCTTTAAAAACAGAACAAAGACATCTTTGGCTTTCTTAAAAAAAGATTCCATAGGATTAACATACAGACACCACTATATATAAGATAGATAACAGGAAGAACCTACTGTATAGCACAGGGAACTATACTCAATATTTTGCGATAACCTATATGAGAAAAGAAACTGAAAAAGAATGAATATATGTATAACTGAATCACTATGCCTTATACCTGACACTAATACAACATTGTAAGTCAAGTATACTCCAATAAATTTTTTTTTATTGCAGTGAAAAAAAAAAAAGATTCCTTCTGTACAGTGGGCTTAAACCAAGGACTACTGGCCTCTAATTGCCAGGTGCAAATTTTAAAGAAAAACAAAAGATCCTAGAGAATATGAGTGGGTAACAACTGAGGGTAGCAATTGTCCTATAGTGATATGTGTGTATTAAAGGAATAAAAATCTTTTGAAGTTTAGTAAGATAATACAATGCTGTTGTTGTTTTTCTTTTATCAGGCAGGCTTATTAGGCCTTGTTTTGTCTGATACTAAAATTCATGATAAATGTACATTTTCCAGCAGGTGGTTTTCCAACAACTGTGTGACTGGAAAAAGTTTCAGTTCAGTTCAGTCACTCAGTCATGTCTGACTCTTCACGATCCCATGGACTGCAGCATGCCAGGCTTTCCTGTCCATCACCAACTCCCGGAGCTTACTCAAACTCATGATCATCACGACGGTGATGCCATCCAACCTCCTCACCCTCTGTCGTCCCCTTCTCCTCCCCCGCCTTCAATCCTTTCCAGCATCAGGGTCTTTTCCGATCAGTCAGTTCTTCGCATCAGATGGCCAAAGTATTGAAGCTTCAGCATCAGACCTTCCAATGAATATTCAGGACCGATTTCCTTTAGGACTGACTAGCTGGATCTCCTTGCAGTGTTCTATTTTAAGAACCATAATATTCTATCTTATGTAAGACATATAGTAGAAATTGGAATGCTTGTTAATAATTTTGAGTTGATTACACAGGAACAACCAATTAGAATCAGTAACAATCTTTAAAAATATCCCTTTAAAAAATAATCGATAGAGAAATGGCAATTCAGTTGTCACTTATGGAACTACAGCTCTCTTGGTTAAGGTCTGTGATACATTTTTTTTCATTATGAGTCTGTTAAGACTGTTAGAAACTTTTCTTTACATGTTTGACATAATTCTTTACATAATTTCCAGTTTTCTACCAAAATGTTCTATTTTCTACCAGAATGTTACCAAAATCCATCTGAGAAGGGAGAATATATGGGGAGCCTCTAGCTTACTCTCCAGGGCCTGGCACAGAATGGCTGCTCCATGAATGTGGGGTGAACAAATGGGACTCATCCCAACATGTCACTTTGAACACAACAAAGACAAGCTTTGGACTTCCAACAGCACGCAAAACACACCATGCTCTGACATCTCAGGCTCAGTCAGTGACAGTGATTAAATCCACATGAGTTCAGAGCGCAAGAGTAGCTGCTGGTATCGGTAACTGAGACTACTGCCTTTTCTGGACAAGAGTCAAAATAATTCCCAGTATGGAACTTTCCTGGTGGTACAGTGGACAAAAATCCATCTGCCAATGCAGGGGAACATGGGTTCAAACCCGATCCAGGAAGATTCCACATGCCACGCACACAACTAAGCCCACATGGCTCAACCGCTGGAGCCTGCTCACTCAAGAGCCTGTGCTCGGCAACAGGAGAAGCCACCACAGTGAAGAGCCCGTGCAGCACTGTGAAGAGCAGCCCCTCCTCTCTACAACCTGAGAAAGCCCAGTGCAGCAGTGAGGACAAGGACGGCCAAAAATAATAATTAAATTTTAAAAATACTAGTCTGTTAAAACAGTACCACCCAGTATGATCAAACCATAGTCATACAAATCCCCAGTAATCCAATGAACACTCAAAAGATGAACACAGAACTGATGAGCAAGGTGGCGGAGGTTGAAAGGAGCTAGAGGGAGATAAACTGCTGGAAGAGAAAACTTCCAGAAAGGGATGATAGAATTCCCCCTACCAAGCTTGACCTAACCTAACTAATCAGCCAATGCACTTCCTTTTTTCCTTCCTTAAAGTTTCATTGAACATCTACTATGTGCCAGGTGGTGTTCGAGACACTAGGGATATAGAAACGAGCAAAACAGGCACAATTCCTGCTGTGATGGGAGGTTACACTCTGGGGGAGCCAATGCCAGAGCAAGAAAAGCACAAGGCTCCTGATGTGAAAGGAAGCCTCCCGTTCCCACTCTAGCCTCCAGCCAGGCCCGGATCAAGAAGACCTCCATGACACTCTGAGGCCTCTAACTAATTAACAGTATCCACATATCTCATCACAAGGGGGAATAAAAATGTAACTACACATGGTGATGGATGTTAACTAAACATATTGTGGTAATCATTTTGCAACATGTACATATTTCAGATCATTACGCTATACACCTTAAACTTATATAATGTTCTATGTCAATTATACTTCAATATAATTGGAGGGGAAAAGAAAACAACAAAATATGTTATGGAGGGCTGAGATTCACAGCAACTACTAAAGCCTGCGCACCTGGAGCCTGAGCTCCGCAACAAAAGAAGCCACCGCAATGAGAAACTCGCACACTGCAACTAGAGAAAGCCTGTGTGCAGCGACGAACTCCCAGCGCAGCCAAAAACAAAGCAGCCTGTACACGTAAACAAAACAAAACAAACAAATGTGAACAGTGTTTGAAAATCCAACATGCCATCTAATCATTGGTAGTTACTAACTTTCCGCCAAGATTTCACACTTAAACGGCTGGGACAGTGCTAGCTATACAACAGGTTTTAAGTAAAAGTCTGGGGAGGATTTAACATTATATTGAATTTAATGTTTATACACATCAAATGAACTTCCTGTGATTTATCATTTCACGCTGGGGTCAGAATATTTCAGAAAGAGTAAGTCAGCGATCTGCATACAGGAAGTGCCAAATGAATGAATGAATGACCCAGCTTCTTAAAAAAGGTAAATTTGAGTTAAGCTCTTTATCATTATCAAAACTTATTAGATGGGTACTATAGTTGACCCTTGAACAACACAGGTTTGAACTGAGCAGGTCCACTTAAAAGGTAGATTTTTTTTTTTTTTTCATGAAATACTACAGTACTTACTCCATCTGTTCTTGGTTGAATCCGCTGATTACTGAACCTCAGATAAGGAGGGCTGACTGTAAAGTTATATGTGGATTTTGGACTGCACAGAGGGTCAGCATCCTGAACCCCCGTGCTGTAGAAGCGTCAGTTGTATTTGCATCTCCGCTCAACAGATGAGGGAAGACACAGGGCTTCTCTGGTGGCTCAGATGGTAAAAAATCTGCCTGCAATGCAGGAGACCTGGGTTGGATCCCTGGGTAGGGAAGAGCAAGGTGGGCTACAGTCAATGGGGGTCGCAAAAAGTTGGACACTACTGAGCAACTTTCAACATCTGAATACTTTTGAGGTTTTGAGATGTTCAGAGCCTTGCCCAAGTTCATGCTGCCAGAGAGAAGTAAATACAGGATTCAAACCCAGGGAGTTTGATTCCAGTAACTTTTAATATTATGTTGTGCTGCCTCTGCTAAGGGCTATTCCAGATGAAACTGGCTTTAGATGACTCTCCAGATAATTTACTGGCAATCAGTGTTTTTGTCTGGTCTCTTCCTTGTCATTTGGTTNGATTTTTTTTTTTTTTTCATGAAATACTACAGTACTTACTCCATCTGTTCTTGGTTGAATCCGCTGATTACTGAACCTCAGATAAGGAGGGCTGACTGTAAAGTTATATGTGGATTTTGGACTGCACAGAGGGTCAGCATCCTGAACCCCCGTGCTGTAGAAGCGTCAGTTGTATTTGCATCTCCGCTCAACAGATGAGGGAAGACACAGGGCTTCTCTGGTGGCTCAGATGGTAAAAAATCTGCCTGCAATGCAGGAGACCTGGGTTGGATCCCTGGGTAGGGAAGAGCAAGGTGGGCTACAGTCAATGGGGGTCGCAAAAAGTTGGACACTACTGAGCAACTTTCAACATCTGAATACTTTTGAGGTTTTGAGATGTTCAGAGCCTTGCCCAAGTTCATGCTGCCAGAGAGAAGTAAATACAGGATTCAAACCCAGGGAGTTTGATTCCAGTAACTTTTAATATTATGTTGTGCTGCCTCTGCTAAGGGCTATTCCAGATGAAACTGGCTTTAGATGACTCTCCAGATAATTTACTGGCAATCAGTGTTTTTGTCTGGTCTCTTCCTTGTCATTTGGTTTTCATGTTTTGGATATATTTAGCCCTTTTGATTACTTTTGAGCACTGGAAGGTTAGTCTGTTCTCATAAACGTAGTATGTTCATTTTCCTTCTCAGTTTCAAGATCCATTGAAAAATTAGGTGGGATAGACAGTTTTCTGGGAAGACTGATTCTAATAAAAGCAGTGTGAGGAAAGTGTGCCTGCCCACAAAATCTCCCTTCCTTGTTTCATGATGTTTAAAATTCCAGTAACATGGCTTTATTGCTTGGCTTCAAGTCATGTCCTCTGTCAAAATTCAAATACACTGGGGACAGGTAAGTAACACTTTAAGTCAAGCAGCCTGCCACCCTGCCTGTCATCCTTCCATACATCCTTTTTTTCAGTAAATATTATAGAGACAGACTCTAGCTGAGTAATGGCTGTTGAGATGAAGTATAAAGTAAGTGGTCTCTGCCTTCAGAAAGGTCTTGTTTCTGAAAGCAGATGGATGTCAGAGAAACACATTTGTTTTAGATATTATGATGGAGGCATTTATGGGGTATAGGGAAATCCAAAAGGGGATAAATATACTGCTCTACTGGGAAAGATGAGTGTAGATATGCTTGTACATTGTAAAGACTGTTTTCCAGGAGGCGTATTTTGGTGACAGGAGAAAGAATTTGAAGTGAGTGTGAATTCACTGGAATGTTACACACAGAGGAAACAACAGTGAGAAAGAAATTCCATAAAGAAAAACTTGGAATCCAAGTCCTAACACTGAGCTTATTTCAGAACTGAGAGTAGATCGGGCCCTTCTCAATTACATAACTTGCCCAATTGTCAGGCTATGTGTTAAGAATTTGTAATAAAAGAAAAATTAGTTTTTCAAAAGGACTATAAGGAAAGAAAACATTGCTGTGATTGGCTGATGGCCACAGAAGCAAGCATTTCTTAACTGGATATTCCAGGGTCAGCAAACCATTTTTTATAAAGTGCTAGATAGTAAATATTTTAGGTTTTTGTGAGCCATATGTTCCCTGTAGTGGCTACTCAGTTCTGTGGCTACAGTGTGAAAGAAGTCATGGATAGTATTTAAATGAATATATGTGGCTGTGCTCCAATACAACTTTATTTACAAAAACAGGTGGTGGGTTGAATTTCTGACATAGTTTGCTAGACGCTGGTTTATATCATTTCAAAGGCATAGTAAAGGCCCAAGTTAAAGTATGTTTTAAATAAAGTTTTAATAAGTTTTTGCAGGTGAGGGCCCCTCAGTTCCCTCAATGGACAGCAGGGCCTCATGTAAAGAGAACTTTACCTTACACTGTCTGACTTCATGGCCTGGGAAGTAGCCCTTAGAACAAATGACAGGAAGGAGAGAGAGAGAGAGGGTGAGAGAGAGAGAGGGCGCAAAAGACAGGCAGGCAGAGGATCTTTGTGCCTAAAATGGCTAGCTATTTACCAAAAACTCATGCTTTCAGTGAATTTTTTAGTTTAAAAAGGTACAGATTGACAGCTTAGGGATTCGGAGAAGATGGCGGAGGAATAGGATGGGGAGACCACTTTCTCCTCAGCAAATTCATCCAAAGAACATTTCAACGTGGAGGAAAATCTACAAAACAAATTCTGAATGCTGGCAGAGGTCGTCAGGCATCCAGCATAGCAGAACATTGTCTNGGCATCACTGACTCGATGGGCGTGAGTCTGAGTGAACTCTGGGAATTGGTGACGGACAGGGAGGCCTGGCGTGCTACAATTCATGGGGTCGCAAAGAGTCGGACATGCCTGAGCGACTGAACTGAAATGAACTGAACTGATTTCACGTAGAAGCTTCTAGTTGGTCAGAGGAACTAACGAATGCCTAGTTAACATTAGTGTCTGTTATGTTTTGTAGGTAATTGAGATGAGTGAGTCCGGCCTTCCAATCTAAATTGTTTATGTTTTGAAATTTGTTTGTTACCAAATTAGGTTGTTTGAATCCTGCTCCTTGCCTTCTTAAGAGAGGATTCTTTTTTTTTTTTCCCCATTGGGGTTCCAGTAGGTGAATAAGAAACTCAAGCTGAGATGGACAAAGTGCAAGCTTTACTCAGTGGCCAAAGAATGACTAAGCAGAAATTGTGTTCACAAATCAATTTCTCACCCTCGAAGTGGGTGACAGTGATTTAAAAAATAAAAACAATGGAGGAAGAGTGAAGCTAATAATAGGGATGCCTGTGCATTAGTTTGGAGAAGGAAATGGCAAACCACTCCAATATTCTTGCCTGGAGAATCCCAGGGACAGGGGAGCCTGGTGGGCTGTCGTCTATGGATTTGCACAGAGTCANGTGATTTAAAAAATAAAAACAATGGAGGAAGAGTGAAGCTAATAATAGGGATGCCTGTGCATTAGTTTGGAGAAGGAAATGGCAAACCACTCCAATATTCTTGCCTGGAGAATCCCAGGGACAGGGGAGCCTGGTGGGCTGTCGTCTATGGATTTGCACAGAGTCAGACATGACTGAAGCAACTTAGCATGCATGCATGCATGGGAGAAGGAAATGACAACCCGCTCCATTATTCTTGCCTGGAGAATCCCAGTGACAGAGGAGCCTGGTGGGCTGCCTAGGTAACAACAGAGTCAGACACAATTGAAGTGACTTAGCAGCAGCAGCATTAGTTTACCCTGAAGGGTCAGGCCTTTTTCCAAAGGAGTGGGGTGCCACCTGATTTTCATCCTTTTTTGGTCTTTAATGTCTGGTTCTAGCAGCCAGTAGGTGTGTTATATATTATGCTAACATTGTAAAATCAACATAAGACTCAGGATCTGTTGGAGGTCAGATTCATGTCATCTTAGTCCCAGCTGGTTCCATCTGCTTTCTTGTTTGTATCTTCCTTTCTTATCTCTGGACCCTTTAACTTAAACCTGAGTGTTCACTCCTGCCCAAAGCCATGTGGAGAGAGCTGGCAGGCTTAGAGCAAGGACACTCCTGCTGTATAATGGCCACTGATGTGGTAGAGATAGTGGTTTAGTTCCTAAGTTACGTCCGACTCTTTGTGACCCTATGGACTATAACCCATCAGGCTCCTCTGTCCATGGGATTTCCCAAGTAAGAATACTGCAGTGGGTTGCCATTTCCTCCTCCAGAGATCTTCCAGACACAGGGATCAAATCTGAGTCTCCTGCATTTCAGGTGTTGCCACTCATCCACCAGGGAAACCCCCATCAGTTGTTTGAAAGTGAAAGTGAAGTCGCTCAGTCGTGTCTGACTCTTAGTGACCCCATGAACTGTAGCCTACCAGGCTCCTCCATCCATGGGATTTTCCAGGCAAGAGTTGTTTAGGGGGTCGTAATGTCAGGCTCTCCTAATTTATTTAATTAATTTATTTATTTATCCGGCATGGGTTTTGAGCAAAGACTTGGAGCAGCTTTGGCAATACTTATTGTTCAGTAAAGAATTTGCCTGCAGTGCAGGAACTGCCAGAGCCTCTGGTACTATCCCTGGGTCAGGAAGGTCCTTGGAGAAGGGCATGGCAACCCACTCCAGTACTCTTGCCTGGACAATCCCGTGAACTCACGAGCTTGGCAGGCTATAGGCCATAGGGATATGAAGAGTGGAACAGGACTGAGGTGACTTAGCATGCATGCACGTCTTACTTAATATCCCTTCTAGACTGAAACAAAAAAACTTTTCAAAACCTTGGTGATCTAAAAGATTAAGAGACTTCTTGGAAGCTACAAAGCTCATCACCTTTTATTTCCATTTTAAGAGAATTAAATATATGTTCAATTTTCCTTACATTCTGCATTTACATATGTGTGATTGTATATATGTGTGTACGTATGGTGTATATATGTATGATTGTATATAGGAGTGTGCTTTGGCATATACCAGGGATGTAAGAATAAGAAAAACAAAGCCCTTTCCCTTAAGGTTTAAACTACAAAATGAGACATGGTTTCAAAGATAGTGAGGCAAAGTATTTGGCAAAACACATTTTAGATTTTATCCATCCCCATGCTTTGGAAAAATAACTTGCCAATTTGAAAAGAAAAGCCCAGATGTCACTCAGATGCCCTGCTTCTCATGATTAGAGGCGCTTTCTATGGTTCATTAATGCAGAATTACCTCCTATCTGTTCTTGTGTTCAAGCAAATCTGATTCTTTCATTTGCCAACTTGATTCACGGTGACATGCAAATGATTTACTGCTATTTCATTATTTTGTAGTTTTCTTTATAAAGAAAGTAGTTTCCCGTGAAAAAGCATCAATCCTTACGCATCTATCAAGCATTACTTAAGAGTCAACTCCTGATTATTTACACGTCTGATGGGACTGTGAAACAGATAATATAACCATCTTCCCTTGCCTTGGGCAACGTAGGAAATGGTTTTAGATAATACATGGCTTGTTGGTTGAGGAACATCAGTAGTTGACCACATATTCTGAGATTTCCAATAATAACTTCAGCAAATCTATAATCCTTTATTCTGCTGGTTGCACCATGTAGCTTGTGGTTGCACCATGTGGCTTGTGGTATCTCAGCTCCCAGACCAAGGATTGAATCCAGGTCATGGCAGTGAAAGCACAGAATCCTAACCACTAGACCATCAGGGATCTCCCAGCAAGTCTATAATTCTAAAGCAACCTGTAACCCTTAGGGAATGGACAGCCCAATTTTAAGGATAGCTAATTTGTTCTTTTAGTGCTATATAATTTTAATTGGATTGACAGTACTTATTAGTAGAACTTTCTCTACTGTGTATTATTTACATCCTCAATTTGATAATAGAGAATACTGGATACCTGTAAATTCTTGATGACCTGTCCTATGTTGATTGTCACTCATGAGATTAGCTAACGTGGCACTATTGTGACTATTTACTGTAGTTCTATGGAAACTACAGTAATTGCTGCAGGTTTTTGTAGCATACGATTGTTTACCCCATATGAAATGGCCTCTCACCGATGTCCTCCCAAGTTTTTAGTCATTAATTCTAGTTTTGTACTTGCCTATGGCAGGTCCTTTCATTCCTTTGTTTCTTCTAATCTGTTTCAGGCATAGAAGTCCAATAATCCGGTGTCAAGAGAATTAATAGGCTCTTAGATTTACTCTTATCAGTAAACGGGAGGAGCCCAACATCACGATACTGTTATGACAATGCTGTGACATTGATTTAGGGGGACTCTATTCTCTTACATTTATTCCCTGGCTCTCCTCTGGTTTAAAGCCAAGTGAAACTACCAGATACTGGATTTTAGACTGGAGAGTTGTTTAAGGAACTACTTAGATATCAATTGACGTTAACAGACTCTTATCTACAAAAGAAACCTGAGATTCTTAACGCCTGGTTTGCTTTAATATTTTGAGCCGAGTCTCAAATGTTAACAGAGCTTCACATGTAGAACAAAAATGCATGCAGTACCCTTATCTGGGGGGCAAAGGGAGAGAGTAATACCAGCTAGGAAACTTAACATTTGAGGTTGAACCTGTTTTGATTTTAGATTTTAGGTTATTTCTGGCTGATACCATCTTCTTCATAGGAGAAGAATGATTACTAATGAAAACAGGTATATTAGGTCTCTTATCAGGTCCTTTACTGGAGGACCTCGTTCCTCATTTTCCTGAGAAATGGCTGAGCTGAGGGCTAGAGTTACAGGTACTTCTACACATGTACACAACTGGGGGATTATATTGTGTTTCTCAGCAAAGCAGTGTTATAATTCCAGGCAGCAACATGGCTAAAGGAGTTCAGAATGTTTACATAGGCGCTTGCATAATATTTCTCTCAGAATTCTTAGTCCTTGGGTTTCTTGTACCTTCTTTCTTCTCCTTACAGGGGTTAGGACATTGCTTCAGATTTCCTTCTAATTGTCCTGACTTAAGGTGTGGCAGTTAGTATGTGGTTATTATACCCAGGAGTCATTAGTTCAGTTCAGTTGCTCAGTCGTGTCCAACTCTTTCCGACCCCATGGACTGCAGCACGCCAGGCTTCTCTGTCCATCACCAACTCCTGGAGCTGGCTCAAACTCATGTTCCTTGAGTCAGTGATGTCATCCAACCATCTCATCCTGTCATCTCCTTCTCTTGCCTTCAATCCTTCCCAACATTAAGGTCTTTTCCAGTGAGTCAGATCTTCGCATCAGGTGGCCAAAGTATTGGAGCTTCAGCTTCAGCATCAGTCCTTCCTTTGAATATTCAGGACTGATTTCCTTTAGGATTGACTGGTTTGATCTCCTTGCTGTCCAAGGGACTCTCAAGAGTCTTCTCAAGCACCACAATTCAAAAGCGTCATTTCTTCAGTGCTCAGCTTTCTTTATAGTCCAACTCTCACATCCATTCATGGCTACTGGAAAAACCATGGATTTGACTAGATGGACCTTTGTTGGCAAAGTAATGCTTGCTTTTTAATAAGCTGTCTAAGTTTGTCATAGCTTTTCTTCCAAAGAGCAAGCGTCTTTTAACTTCTTGGCTGCAGTCACCATCTGCAGTGATTTTGGAGCCCAGGAAAATAGTCTCTCAATGTTTCCATTGTTTCCAGGGGTCATTAAATATTATTTACTTGCCAATGTCTCAAATAGAGAAGGCAATGGCACCCCACTCCAGTACTCTTGCCTGGAGAATCCCATGGACAGAGGAGCCTGGTAGGCTGCAGTCCATGGGGTCACTAAGAGTTGGACATGACTGAGTGACTTCACTTTGACTTTTCACTTTCATGCATTGGAGAAGGAAATGGCAACCCACTCCAGTGTTCTTGCCTGGAGAATCCCAGGGACTGGGGAGCCTGGTGGGCTGCCGTCTGTGGGGTCGCACAGAGTCGGACACTACTGAAGCGACTTAGCAGCAGCAGCAGTGTCTCAAATATTGGAACCAAGACAGTAGTAACTGCTGACATCCCTCACTGTAGAAGTGAAGAAACTTTAGCTACAGCAGAGCTTTGGAAGGCCATTGCTGAGAAGAGGAGCCCAGGCTCTAGAGTTAACCATCTGCTTGCCCTCTCTGCCTAAGCACCAGCTAGCCCTGTGACTTGGGACAAGCCTCTCCACCTGGATCAGCCTCCAGGCCACATTTATGAAAGGATAATAAAGTCCCTCCCTCACAAGCTCTTTGCAGGGATAATAGGTGAGGCTGCTGGGAGGACCTCTCTAAATGATTATCCCCATGGATCTGATAACAAGCCAAAAGTTAACCAAAAATTTCAGGCTATCTCTTCTCCTTTACTTCCCTAGAAGAGTGAATCAATAAATGATCACTGTATTATAAAGTGAATTCACCAGGCTTTGATCACCCAAGCTTTAAGAAGCCAGCAACCACCACCCACACTGTTGGGGAAAGCAATCTCAGTGTACTTGAAATTAAACCGCACAGATTAATGATTCACCCATTATGTTTAGACTGCGAGACCAGCAAGACAGGACCAAGAGAAGCTGGTAGCAACAGGATCTGAACAAATGAAAAATGCAAGAAGGGAACCCAGCAGCAGCTGAACGTCACCTCTGATACCTGTGGGATGGTCTGTCTCTGAAGGTGACATTGTCCAGGTGGGTCCTGATAGGGGAGCCTGCAGACCTCAGAGCAAGCTGCCAGGCGAGGTTTCAGAAGAACAGGTTCCACACCTGTAACAAGGAACCCTCCTGGCTGAACACAGGCACACTTGACAGGAGCTGAAAGGAGGAACTGGCCTCTCCCCTTCTTAGAGAAATTTCTAGTTATTTGCTTATGAAAAGGTCTAAGGGAAAGCAAGTTCAGAATCTAAGACCGCCCAGGTCAGGTGATTTGTTTCTACCGAGCAGTGACTGGTCCAATAAAGAGACGATGCAAATGTGGCTTTTTACTTCCCCTTCGGTGCTCAGTGAGCATCGCTGAGAGCTTAGTGAGACAGTTTTAGGTATCTTATCTTTTGCTTTCTCCAAAAGTTGTGAGAAAACATTCCTTTCAACTGTACAGTGCTTACATCCTAAAACATTTTGTATTTATTTAGTGGGATGTTTTAATAAGCATTGGTTTCCCTCATGGCTCAAATAGTAAAGAATCTGCCTTTAAATAGTAAAGGTTTGATCTCTGGATGGGGAAGATTCTCTGGGGAAGGAAATGGCAACCCACTCCGGTATTCTTGCCTGGGAAATCTCATAGACAGAGGAGCCTTGTGGGGTACAGTCCATGGGGTTCCAGAGAGTAGGACACAACTGAGCAACTAACAGTTTTCAGTTCACTTCAGTAGAATGTTTGGATAAGCATTGAATAATAGAGGAAACGATCATTGTACTTGGGAACACATTTGTGAGCATTAATTTTCAAGTAATTAAAATGCAGACGGAAACGTTTGTATCTACCGGTATTCTCATTTGAGGAGTACCCCAGAAAAACTTTGGTGTCTAGATAGAGATACGGCATACAGTCCCAAGAATGTACACTATCTTAAAAAATATTTCTTCAGACTCTTTACAAAAGCAAATTCAAGCAAATCTAATTCAGTCTAATTTACTGGTTTTCATTGTTTAGAATCATTACAGATACTTACTGTGAAGGTTTCTTTAGGTCAGTGATTCTCTGGGTCAAAAGCATCAGTATCACTTGAGACTTTGTTTGAAAGGCGAATTCTTGCCCCTCCCCACCTCCTGAGTCAGAATATCTAGGGGTGGGGCCCACAGTCTCCCAGTGATTTTTTACAGATTAAAGATTTGAGAGCTGCTGCCTTAGGGGGAAAAAAGATCTAATTTATAGATGTTGGCCTTGTGATAACCTTTTCATTAGTCCTTAATCCTTTCATATTGGTCTCTTTAGAACATCATTTACTTAGAACTTTGAAAAATGACTTGACCTTCTCACTTTACTACTGCCACTGTCAAACCCAAAATGTAGTATCAAGGGCATTTTTTTATTTTGCCAGTATGGAGCCAGCATAAATAGTCTGAGCTCCTGCCAAGGCATTCTAGCAGTGAATTGTTTCAGTTGAGGAAGAAAGAAAAATGAATCAAATATTTTAGCTTTTGGTTTGTGGAAATGAAGATTGAACTTCATCAGCAAGTCCTGTCAGCCTGATTGTAAAACTGTGTCTCCTGGGGGATGACGATAATGGGATATTTGACACCCATCCAGAAACTTTCAACCTCTGGTTGTATCTTAAATAAGAAAACTAAGAGTCTACAGAAAGGTCACAAAGGATTATCAGGGAGAAAAAAGATAATTTAACCTCTAAAGAATAAAAGGGACAGGGAGGCGTTTTGATTGGGGAAGGGTTACCATGGTGCAGAGGGGATCCTGAGGGCCAGCTTCTTCCTCAGGACCTGGGGCAACCTTCTGGAAACAAAGGTGGGCCTTTATCTCCCACTGTGACACACGCTGTGGAGGGGGCAGCTCTCTTCATGCTTTTCCCTCCTCCTCACTTGATCAGGATAAGTCTTGACTGGGGAGAAAGCTGCTTGGGATGAGCCCCTTTACAAAGTCTAAATCCTGATAAGCTCTTTTAGTATCATGAATACCTAGATCTAAGGCTTCAAGCTGTAGAATTCTGACTGGCCTTCTAGTTTTTTTTTTTTTTTTTAATTAGTTTTATTAAAAAAAATTGGTGAATAGTCGATTTACGATTTTGTGTTAGTTTTTACTGAACAGCAAAGTGATTCAGTTAAACATATACGTATATCCACTCTTCCTTAGATTCTGTTCTCATAGAAGTCATTAGAGTGTTGAGTAGAGTTTCTTGTGCTTTACAGTAGCTTTCTTATTATCTGTTTTATATTTATTACTGTATATGTGTGTCAATCCCAATCTCTCAATTTATCCTGCCCCACCTTTCCCCCTTAGTATCAGTAAGTTTGTTTTCTATATCTGTGTTACCTTCCAGTTTAAAAAAAAAAAAATCCCACATTAAAAGTTAAGTGTTTTTATAGAAAAGTTTGGATTGCAAGTTTTTTGTTTGTTTTTTTGTTTTGATCGCAACTTTTATTTTTCAGCGAACCATTCTGGCAACACCACATTCCTATTCCCACACTTCTGTATCTGTGTAAAAGGACTAGACCTGAGAACAGGTTCCCTGTTTTAGGGAGGACAAGCAGGGTCCAGTTCACTGTACTCCCAGTCTCCCGGACTCAGGCTGGTGCTGGCTCTCATTGATCTTTGTGTTGATAAGAGTTTTATTTCTTCTAACAGAACAAGAGAATGGCCCTAGACTGGAAACAGTCTCAATGTCCATTTTAATAGAATGTCCATCATCAACAAATACATTGATATATTAAACTCTGAGGGTGAAGGAACAGTTGCTCTAGTCCCAATCATGAACTTCAGAGAAAGAAGCCAGACTCTATGTTTGTATTTATAGTAACAACAAGAATGGGCCAAGTTAAGCTACAGTATTAGAAGTTGGCATTGAGATTTTTGTCTTGGGAAGGGACAGTGACTGCGAGTCAAGAGTGGGACCCCTGGGATCCCTATATGTTCAGTCTCCTGACTGTGTGCTGGTGCCTGGATGTTGTCTTTGTGGAAATTCATCCACTGGTCACTTACACTGTGTGTACTTCTCTGTTTACATTTCCTTTGCTTGAGTACAAGTAAAACAGCCTGTCTGTGTTAACATTGTATCCTGGTTAGCTTTCTTGTTTATGCTAACTTCCAGGCCAATATGGGTCTTCAATTGAAAATTTTCTTAAAAAGACTGGTTTCCTAGTGTTTGAAAAGAGGTATGATTTCTTTTCTGCCGGAAACCAGCAAGAGGAGTCCCGCCCATGGCAAAGGTCATGAGGTTAAGGAGTCCGACAGGTAAAGGCGAGTTGGGCCTTAAGGGAGCCTCGCTGAATTTTCTCGAGCATCTACCCCCAAAACCAGAGTCTGCCTGCCTTATTGTACTGTGCTTTCCACTCTTCTGAGATTAACAGGGGCTATCCCTGACCACCTTTCTCTGGAAAAAGTTGAGAGCTCCAATTGACAATCTCCTGCATATAAAAGGAGTGTTTCAGCTCAAACCCCTCTGATGGCTCTCTAACTTGCCTTACCCAGACTTTTACAACTACACATGATTGTTTACAGCCCCCCAACTGTGAGAGGAAGGGGAAGCCTAAAACATAAAGCCTTTCAAAGAGTTAAAATTTCTTAGAGTAGTGCTGGTGTAGGATTTCATTATTGGGCCAATGCGTGTTGCTAAGTTCCCATATCTCTTATCCACTGTGTATCCGGGAGTGCGTTAGTTAACATAGAGTGTAAGAAAACAAAATAGTAGCCTTGAAACTAACCACATCAGACTTTTGAGCTAATTGGTTCTTTCTTCATTGTAACTTACTGCACCTTTGCTCTGAGAAATGTAACTTTGATACTTTTTGAGGCTGACATAGATTAGAAATATAAAGAAAAAACACTTCAAGGGAAAATAAGTTTTCTGGTTGAGCAGCCTTTGTGAAAAGAGGGTCTTAAAATGTTCACAGATCTCCAAGGCCAGAAGATAATGTACACAATATCATTTGTGGGAAAGATATAAAAGTCCTTTTGAAAATAAAGTTATTGGGCCTTCCTCACCAAAGCAGCTTGGTCTCCCCATGTCTTCTTTATTTTCCGGCTGAATTTCCATCTGGGGCGTGGAGGCTCGCCATGTCTACTTACGTTGCCCTGGCTTCTAAGACCCACACGAGAGGGAGCCCAAGGCGGGGCACCCTCCGCTATTCAAGCAGGCACCAGTGGCCTATGTAGATGGTGTAAACCTCTTGTCTCGAGGTTTTATTAGCTTTCCACTTAAACCAAGTTATTCAGCCTCTTTTTGCCACTAATTTTCCTACTACACTATTCTTTCCTAATCTAATCTTATATTTCTAATTAAATAAATCTCTCCTCGCCGACTCCATCCACCCTTCGAATTCCCTGGATCCACCAGGGCTGGACCCTGGCACTTTATTTAAAATATTAAAAAAAATTTTTTAATTGAAGGATAGTTTTTACAGAATTTTGTTGTTTTCCGTCAGTCATCAACATGAATCAGCCATAGGTATACATATGACCCCTCTCTCTTGAACCCCACTCCCATCTCTCTCCCCATCCCACCACTCTAGGTTGATAGCCCCTATTTGAGTTCCCTGAGACATAGAGCAAATTCCCACTGGCTATCTATTTTACATATGGTAATGTAAGTTTCCATGTTACTCTCTCCATACATCTGAACCTCTCCTCCCCTCTCCCCATGTCCATAAGTCTATTCTCTGTCTGTTTCTCCGTGGCTGCCCTGTAAATAAAGTCGTCAGTGCCTTCTTTCTAGATTCTGTATATATGCATCTGCTGCTAAGTCTCTTCAGTCATGTCCGACTCTTTGTGACCCTGCGGACTGTAGCCCAACAGGCTCCTCCATCCCTGGGACTCTCCAGGCAAGAACACTGGAGTGGGTTAACATTTCCTTCTCCAATGCATGAAAGTGAAAGTGAAGTTGCTCAGTCGTGTCCAACTCTTACTGACCCCATGGATGGACAGCAGCCCACCAGGCTCCTCCATCCATGGGATTTGCCAGGCAAGAGTACTGCGTCAGTATACTATATTTATCTTTCTCTTTCTGACTCACTTCACTCTGTATAATAGGCGCTAGTTCATCCACCTCATTAGAACTGACTCAAATGTGTCCCTTTTTATGGCTGAGTAACATGGATGTGAGAGTTGGACTGTGAAGAAGGCTGAGCGCCGAAGAATTGATGCTTTTGAACTATGGTGTTGGAGAAGACTCTTGAGAGTCCCTTGGACTGCAAGGAGATCCAACCAGTCCATTCTGAAGGAGATCAGCCCTGGGATTTCTTTGGAAGGAATGATGCTAAAGCTGAAACTCCAGTACTTTGGCCACCTCGTGCAAAGAGTTGACTCACTGGAAAAGACTCTGATGCTGGGAGGGATTGGGGGCAGGAGGAGAAGGGGATGACAGAGGCTGAGATGGCTGGATGGCATCATGGACTTGATGGATGTGAGTCTGAGTGAACTCTGGGAGATGGTGATGGACAGGGAGGCCTGGTGTGCTGCGATTCATGGGGTTGCGAAGAGTCGAACACAACTGAGCGACTGAACTGAACTGAAGTACCACTGCTTCTTTAGCCATTCATCTGTCAGTGGACATCTTGGCTGCTTCCATGTTCTAGCTATTGTAGATAGTGCTGCAGTGAACATTGGAGTACATGTGTCTTTTTCAATTTTGCTTTCCTCAGTATATATGTCTAGGAGAAGGCAATGGCAGCCCACTCCAGTACTCTTGTCTGGAGAATCCCATGGACGGAGGAGCCTGGTAGGCTGCAGTCCATGGGATCGCTGAGTCAGACACGACTGAGCGATGTCACTTTGACTTTTCACTTTCATGCATTGGAGAAGGAAACGGCAATCCACTCTAGTATTCTTGCCTGGAGAATCCCAGGGATAAGGAGCCTAATGGGCTGCTGTCTATGGGGTCGCACAGAGTCGGACACGACTGAAGCGACTTAGCAGCAGCAGCAGCAGGATATATGTCTAGGAATGGGATTGCTGGGTCATATGCTGGTTTTATTCCTAGTTTTTTAAGGCATCTCCATTCTGTCTTCCATAGTGACTGTATCAATTTACATTCCCACCAACAGTGCAACAGGGTTCCCTTTTCTCCATACCATCTCCAGCATTTATTGTTTGTAGAATTTTTGATTATGGCCTTTCTGACTTGGGTGAGGAGTTACCTCATTGTAGTCTTGATATGCATTTCTCTAATAATTAGCAATGCTGAGCAACTTTTCACATGTTTGTTAGCCATCTGTACGTCTTCTTTGGAGAAATGTCTGTTTAGGTCTTTTTTCCACTTTTTGATTGGGTGGTTTGTTTTCCTGCTATTGAGTTGTATGAGCTGCTTGTATATTTTGGAAATTAATCCTTTGTCAGTTGTTTCATTTGCTATTATTCTCTCCCATTCTGAGGGTTGTCTTTTCACCTTTTTTTTTTTTTTATAGTTTCCTTTGCTGTGCAAAAGCGTTTAAGCTTAATTAAGTCCACTTGTTTACTTTTGTTTTTATTTCCGTTACTCTAGGAGGTGGGTCACAGAGGATCTTGCTTTTTTAATTTATGTCATCGAATGTTTTGCATATGTTTTCCTCTAAGAGTTTTATAGTTTCTGGTCTTATATTTAGGTCTTTAATCCATTTTGAGTTTATCCTTGTGTATGGCATTAGGAAATGTTCTAATTTTATTCTTTTCACATGTGGCTGTCCAGTTTTCCTAGCACCACTTATTGAAGAGGCTGTCTTTGGCCCATTGTATATTTTTGCCTGAAAAGAGGTATAATTTTTGTTTGAGCTATTTTTTAGGTTTTAGGGTTATAAAAGTCCAGTGCAGCCATGTTTAAAATGATTAATTTCAATGTCTACAGTTACATCTCAACATCTTTGAGTTGTTCAAGAAAGTTTTTCTAGGCAGTACATATTCTGAGCCATTGCATATCTGCTATAACATGAATGCTGGATGTAGAATTCTTGAACTAAAATATTTTCTTCTAAAAGTCTGTAGATGTTTTTATAAGATTTTCAGTCAATAGTGTTTGTGATAGGAAGTCAATAGACTTGTTGCTCTTCAGTGGGTACTTTAAACTTTACAAACTTTTCTTTGTGATGTATATATTTTTTAACTATTAAATTTGTTTCTGTATTTTTTTCTTTAAAAAAATTGTTTCTTTATACTTGAAATTAGAAGTGTTCAGTCAGGATATGTAAGAGTGGGTTTAATTTTGCCTAGGATTTGGTATGTACTGTAAATTACTTAATTATCAGTTCAGTTCAGCTCAGTTGCTCAGTCATGTCTGACTCTTTGTGAATTGCAGCACACCAGGCCTCCCTGTCCATCACCAACTCCTGGAGTTCACTCAAACTCATGTCCATCGAGTCAGTGATGCCATCCAGCCATCTCATCTTCGTCTTCCCCTTCTCCTCCTGCCCCCAATTCCTCCCAGCATCAGAGTCTTTTCCAATGAGTCAACTCTTCGCATGAGGTGGCCAAAGTACTGGAGCTTCAGCTTCAGCATCATTCCTTCCAAATAACACCCAGGGCTGATCTCCTTCAGAATGGACTGGTTGGATCTCCTTGCAGTCCAAGGCACTCTCAAGAGTCTTCTCCAACACCACAGTTCAAAAGCATCAATTCTTTGGCAGTCAGCTTTCTTCACAGTCCAACTCTCACATCCATACATGACCACTGGAAAAACCATAGCCTTGACTAGATGGACCTTAGTCGGCAAAGTAATATCTCTGCTTTTGAATATGCTATCTAGGTTGGTCATAACTTTTCTTCCAAGGAGTAAGAGTCTTTTAATTTCATGGCTTCAATCACCATCTGCAGTGATTTTGGAGCCCCCCAAAATAAAGTCTGCCACTGTTTCCACTGTTTCCCCATCTATTTCCCATGAGGTGATGGGACTGGATGCCATGATCTTCGTTTTCTGAATGCTGAGCTTTAAGCCGACTTTTCCACTCTCCTCTTTCACTTTCATCAAGAGGCTTTTAGTTCATCTTCACTTTCAGCCATAAGGGTGGTGTCATCTGCATCTCTGAGTTTATTGATATTTCTTCCAGCAATCTTGATTCCAGCTTGTGCTTCTTCCAGCTCTCTCTTTTGTTAGTTATCTTTCTGGGGGGACATCGGCTATTATTACCTGACTCTGATATTTTATGTCTTCTCTACATTATTTTTATTGGTTTTACCTTCTCCTTTGTAGTTGGGGATAATTTCCTGACATCATTCACTATTTTGCTTGTTCCATTTTCTTCACAGTCCAAACTGGATTTTAACTGCTTCTGTAATAACTTTGCTTCTCAGATGGCTCAGTGGTAAAGAATTTGTCTGCCAATGCAAGAGATGTAGGTTTGATCCTGAGTAGGGAGGATCTCCTGCAGGAGGAAATGACAACCCACGCTAGTATTCTTTGGGAAATCCCATGAATGGAGGAGCTGGGTGGGCTACAGTCCATGGGGTTGCAAAAGAGTTGGACACTATTTAGCAACTAAACAACAACAACATAATGATTTTAACATCCATTTTACTTTTAAGAGAAAGAGAACTATTCCACGGTCACTCTTATTTTTTTATTGCAAATTTTTCCTTTTCCATGATGGTATACTCTAGGTTCTTGAATCATGTTCAAATATGAATTATTTAGTGTATTATAAATGGAGGTATATGCTACATTCTCCTATACACTTGTGATCTAAAAATTGAAGTCAAAGAACCCTGAATCAGATTAATCGGATAATTTTTGATTTTTGTATTTCTTGAAATAACTTGATTTCAAAGAAAGACAGCTCTACTAGCCATCTCAGAATCTTTTATTTTATCCCCATGTTGTATAGACTCTTTTAATGGGCTCTGTAGTTATTTTATTTACTATTATTGGGAAAGGAAGCATTTGCTTGTTTGGTCTCCAATAAGCATTGGTCTGGGTTCTGATAATGTGTGGATTTATGACAAGCTATCTCAAACAGAATTTGTTTGAAGGAAGAAATGAGAAAAATATAATTATATCATCAGATGGCTTGCTCAATATTTTTAAGACTAAGAGGCATGGAGAAGGGTCTAGAGCCACGGCTGCAGTCACAACTAGCTTTCTGTGCCATTGCACACGTGCAGGGCAGAACAGCACCCCGTCGTGCTTAGTCTTCCGCTTGCTGAGACTCTTTACTGGGAAGGAAGTCTGAGGCCTTCCAGTGCACATCTGTTCATTATCAGCTGAGGTGAGAGGGTCCTAGGGCTGGACTTAGCAGTGGGTTCTCAGTGCGCTCCTTCCTGAGTTATAGGGCAGCACCAGACTCTCCTCTTCAGCTTGGGGTTTTAGTACACATTTGTTAGTAGCCTCCCTGGATCCTTGACCTCTTCCCCTTTCCAAAGGCTTGTGACTTCCATTTAGGTTTTCTGTGTTTCCATCATGCTTGTTCCATGCCCAGCATGAAGGGTGGAACACATGACCTTTGCTAAGCCAACTGTGGCTTCCAGCCCCCTGGCTGCGAGGAGTGTTTGGAGGATGGCATGTCAACTAAGCCCGTCCAGTCCAGTCAATGTGACTCTTGGGAATTTTGCTGAGAATACAGAACAGCTCTCTTTTCTGATGGATGTGAAAGAGGAAGTGTGTGGCATTGCAACTGTTCGCAACTGTCTTGGTGAAGAAGCCAGTCTTAGGATATATCTGACACTAGGGCTGGGAGAGTGGAATTGGGAAAAAAACAAAACAAAACTGGGCCTCAGTGACATCACTGAGGAGCTGAAATAGTTGTCTCTGGACTCTAGAAAGATATTCTTCTACATTTATCTTTTCCCAAGTTATTAAATTTCCTTTATTGCTAAGTCACTTGAGTTATGCTTTCTTTGCTTGCAAACAGATGGATCCTCAATAGTGTAACGGTGTCATTGAGGGTCTATTCGTTCTCAGGAAGCGGGCAGCTTTCATCATCTTTATTTGATTCAGAACCGCTTAGACTGTATTTGGAGATTAAACTGTAGATTTCTGATCTGCAGGTGGCACGAATCCTTGATTTCTAGTGATTATGGAGGTACTTTTTAATATGATTGTTTTGTTGGTCACTGTATTAGTTTTCTATCACTGCGTAACAAATTACCATAAGTTTATTGGCAAAACAGCTGACATTGATTACCTCAAGTTACTGTGGATTAGCAGTCAGGGCGGAGCTGATCTGAATTTTCTGTTCACCATCTCACAAAGCTATGATCAAGATATTGGCTGAGCTGCATTCCTTTCTGGAGTTTAGAGTCTTCTTCAAATCTCACATGGTTGATGAAAGAATTCAGTTCCCTGTGGTTGAAAGACTGGCTCTCAGGTCCTAGAGACCACCTCCAGTTCCCTGCCACATGCTCCTCTCCATAGGCAGTTCACAATACAGTTTGCTTTGTCAAGGCTAGTGGGATGACCTTTCTATCCAATTTGGTAAGATGGACAGATAGATATGTGGTAGATATGTGGTGGTTTAGTCGCTATAGCTGTGTCTGATTCTTGCGACCACATGGACTATAGCCTGCCAGGCTCCTCTGTCCTCTGTCCATGAGATTTTCCAGGCAAGAATACTGGAGTGGGTTGCCATTTCTTTCTCCAGGGGATCTTCCCAATGCAGGGATTGAACCTGGGTCTCCTACACTGCAGGCAGATTCTTTACTGGTTAAGCCACCAAGGAAGCCCATACTGTATAGCATCATCTCAGGAGTGACATTCCATCACTATTGCCATATTCTATAGCTTGGAAGCAAATCACAAGTCCCATCTATAATAGCAAGGAGGGACTTACTCATTGTGACTTGGGGGTCATATTAGACTGTGTCCACCACACTCATTTCAGTCAGTTCAGTTGCTCAGTTGTGTCTAACTCTTTGCAACCCCATGGACTGCAGCACACCAGGCCTCCCTGTCCATCACCAACTCCCACAGCTTGGTCAAACTCATGTCCATCAAGTTGGTGATGCCATCCAACCATCTCATCCTCTGTTGTCCCCTTCTCCTTCTGCCTTCGATCTTTCCCAGCATCAGGGTCTTTTCTAAGAGGTCAGTTCTTTGCATCAGATGGCCAAAGTATTGGAGTTTCAGCTTGAGCATCAGTCCTTCCAGTGAATATTCAGGACTGATTTCCTTTAGGATTGACTGGTTTGATCTCCTTGTGGTCCAAGGGACTTTTAAGAGTCTTCTCCAACACCTCAGTTCAAAAGCATCAGTTCTTCATCGCTGAGCTTTCTTTATGGTCCAACTCTCACATTCATACGTGACTATGGGAAAAACTATAGCTTTGACTAGATGGACCTTTGTCAGCAAAGTAAAGTCATTTCAACAATAATTTAGTTTTTTTAGAATTGGGATGTGGCTAAAATATGTCCTCAATTCTTCACAGTGTACTTTGTTTGACTCTGACATCAGATTAAAAAATGATTTTAGGGTTTCTGAGAGAAAGAGAAGCCAATATGGAAAAGTGGAAATAAACCAAGCAACTGAACATCACAGAAGCCTATGAGAAGGCAGAACTGAAGTTTCACAATTCCTTAGGCTGCCCTGGCTGTGTAACAACCCATCTGTGTATGACAAGACCCAACGGAGGCACAATGGGGTGTATTTCTTCTATTCAGTTTTAGTGTGGGCTGCTTTGAATTTTCCTTTGTTATTCAACAGGGGCTCATAGTAATGCTCAAACTTTCCTGAATGAATTTGTTCTTATGTTGACTAGAGTCAAATCCCCTACCTTGGAAAGGGTGGAGATGAGATTTAGGTATGAAATTCATTTCTGAATTATGCTAAAGTTATAAGCTGCTGTTGATTTATCCAGCACCTTTTACCCAGCTCAACTCAACCAATTTTTAGTGATGACATTTTTTAAGTGACCAGAGTTTACCTCTCTTGTCAAAATTCTAGCTGTGAAGAAGTTACTGACTACAATAACAATCTTGGAAATGAGTTTTAAAAGCCCAATAGAGGAGGAAAAGCAAGGCTGTGAATTTTAGTTTTCCATGTAGTGACACTAGAACAGATCATTTGAATGAAAATTATTCTGTTACTTCTCTGTGATTTAGGACCCATTGTAAGACTTCATCCACTTCCCTGTGGTCGCTGTCCCCAAGTCATGATTCTAGCATGATTATGTCAAAATTATCTCTGCAGTAGTCAATTGTGATGTTACAAACAGAGAATTAAGACTTTAGGTGGTGAATAAGCAGAAGCAGCAGGAGCCCTAGAAACGGAGAGGCATAAACCTTCTGCTCTTCTGAAAAATGTTCCTGAAGACCGCAGAGTGAGGGAAGAGAAAAAACATGGTTTGTTACATAAGCCGGAATCATTTCTAAATGGAGTGAAGATGGATCTAATTTTCTCAAATGGTGCTCATGAAATTGTTCTCAAGCAAAGGCACTCTGTGAGATGGGTCATATTACTGTCACATTATCTATGGATGTAAAGTTTTTCAAAGCACAATACGTACTCTTTCCTATACCACTGCAGTCATTAGATAAGATAGTCATCTTTAGACTTTTATGACCAAAGAAGATTTTACCTGATTTTGTTGTCTTTGACTGCAGATATATTTCTTAGGTATTGTCCATGGGATTATATAATCTGATACTCATGCATGTCTAATAGCCTAGTAAGTGCATTTATTGAGGAATAATCAGTGCACAAGGCTGATACTATCATATTAGATAGTTAAATAGTCACTTGCAGTTAATTGGTTTCATTTCTTTCAGCAGAGGTTGCTGTATTCAGTGCCCATGCATTTTGTTTAACCCTGAGAGTGCCCTTTGTGTGTGGTTAAAGACTCGGCATCTCACCAGGTCAAATAGATTAACTCAGGAAAGATGACAGGGGTCTGTAGAGCCTTGTCTGAAAAACATCAGTGTTTTATATTCTTACTTTCTGCTTTTCATAAGGAGAACTTTTTAAAAAAATTATTTATTTTTACTTGAAGGATAATTGCTTTACAATACTGTGTTGGTTTCTGCCATACATCAACACGAATCAGCCAGAGGTACACATATGTGGATTCCCTCTCGGGCCTCCCTCCCACCTCCTACCCTATGCCACCCCTCTAGGTTGTCACAGAGCCCTGGCTCAAGTTCCCTGAGTCACACAGCCAATTCCCGCTGGCTATCCACTTCACCTGCGGTAGTGGGTATATATTCCCAGGCTACTTGCTCCCTTTGTCCCACCCTTTCCTTCCCCCATCCCATGTCCAGAGGTCTGTTCTCTATGTCTGTATCTGATAAGGAGAAGTTTTAAAATATGTAGTATATTCTACTTTTAATATTGTATGTGACAGAGATTCTCTTGCTGTCTTTCTGGGCAAGATGGGGAAATGTGGGCTAAGCTAGAGTTCACGTTGGTTAATGGGGACCAGCTGTATCCCAAAAGGGCTCATGTGGAAGGCAGGCTATAGGGGGGTCCACGAGTTCCTCTTTGGTCTGTGTTGATTAACATTTTTATCAATATTTGTGTGATAACATAGAAATCTGGTTTATCAGTTGTCACAGTGATAGACAATGTGGTCAGTGAAACAGATAAATGAATCAAAATTATGCAAGACAGCCTGTTCACTGATGAGGGTAATGAAAGAAATCCAAGAAGATGGTATATGACTGGGGTACACACGGAAGAGATTTATGTTTCTTTTTAATTTTTGATATTAAAAATGTTTAAAAATCATACAAAAACTTTTCTCATGCACTCACTTTCTAAATGCTAACACTTTGGCATGCTTCTTAGAGACTTAAAAAAATGTGTGTGTATTCATGCTCATACATATAGCTCTATTGATATGTTTTGGGTGCATATAATTAATATAGATATGTGTTGGCCTGTGAAAAAATATTACAGGTAAAGCTAAGTCCTGCTACAATCTGACGTGTCCCCCCACCCCCATTCCTATGTTGAATCCTAACTTCCAAGCATGACGGTAATAGGAGATGAGGCCTTTGGGAAGGTAACTAGGTCATGACCCTCATAGCTGGGCTTAGTGTTCCTACAGAAGAGACTCCAGCATCAGTCAGGGTTCAGCAAAGACCCAGAGGGCTTGGGGCGATGGTGGGGGACTTAGAGAACTGGGTTCAGTTCTGTAGGCTGCCCTCTTTTCATCCACGTGCCAAATAGTCTAGGTCATTCTGGCCCAAGAATCTGGAGCTCTGATGCTCAGCTCCCGGCAAGGCTATGGGCAGACTCTGTGCAGAGGTTCAAGAGATAGGAAGACTTGGGGAAGATGGTGGGGGATTGTTCGTCTAGGGGCCCTGACTTTTACAGATGAAACAGTTTATATAAACTAAGCAGAGCTGTCAGGCTCTCCTCAAAAAAAAAAAAAAAAAGTCCCCAAAGAGATCCGTATCCTTTCCACCATGTAAGGACACACAGCAAGAAGTTGCCCTCTAGGAAGCAAGTCCTCAGCAAACAGTCTGCTGGTGTCTCCCTCTTGGCCGTCTCAGCCTCCGACTGTGAGAAATGAGATTTCTGTTGTTCACAAGTCACCCTGACTGTGGTATTTGTTGTAACAGCCTGAAGAGACAAGACAAGACCTCCTTGACTTCTTTCCCGATTCTTCACTTCCCAAGCTAATTCCCGCAGTTTAGTTGGTAGTTCAAGAACTTTTAAAAACAGGGTACGGAATTGTTTTGCATGTGGCAAAATTTATAGGGATGGCATCGTGCTGTCATTGTTTGTGCTCTTTGCTTAACGGTATTTTCAAGATATAAGGGTGGTCATGCATGTCCTTTGACTGACCGTAAAAGCCAAAGTCTGGACAGACCTGTGCTCTCCCCTCCCCGCTGGTCACTTCCAAGCCCTCCTCTTCTGTTGCATCGCCTCTCTTTCCACAATGACCTTCTTGCTGCCTTTTGGACACGTTAGATATGCTTCTGTTAAATCAGGGACTTTGCACTCACTGCTTCCTCCATTTGGGCTGCTCTTCCATTAATATACTAGGGCTTCCTCAGGAAAGAAAACTGCTAACGATCTCCGTTCACATAGGGAGGTCTTTTCATTTTATCTAGTATTGCAGCTGAATAATGGCTTGCGGCTACTATTGCCTCCTACAAGGGAGGGGATGAAAGGGATGTCTTGCCCAGTAATTCATAGCAGCTTCCTCGAACCACCTCTACTCTGAATTCATACAGAGCCAACATGTTTAAACATCTTCTAAGTCACTTGGAACTCACAAACTAATGGACATACAAACAACTTTTTGGCATTTATTTTTTAATCTCCCAGGACTATGCACATGCAATGGGACCATGCACATGGAAGTTACAAAAACAACTTATTGAGCAAGTACTGTGTTTAGAGTCTAAGCCCTTTCTCAAACACTCCATGAGGATGGTATCATTACATCCTTGTTTTACAGGTGTAGAAACTGCACTGGTAAAGTGAACTGAAGAGGCAAAGCACATCGTCCAGAGTCACCTGTGTGTGTGTCCACTCCATCATGTTCAGCTTTGTGACCCCACGGACTATAACCCACCAGGCTCCTCTGTCCATCAGATTATCCCAGCATGAATATTAAAATGATTTGCTATTTCCTCTTTAAGGATATCTTCCTGACTGAGCAGTTGAACTCATGTCTCTTGCAGGTCCTGCATTTTCAGGTGGATTCTTTACCACTGAGCCACCTTGGAAAGCCCCCAAAGTCACTTCAGTTCAGCCACTCAGTCGTGTCTGACTCTTTGCAACCCCATGGATCGCAGCACACCAGGCCTCCCTGTCCATCACCAACTCCCGAGTTCACTCAGACTCACGTCCATCGAGTCCGTGATGCCATCCAGCCATCTCATCCTCTGTCGTCCCCTTCTCTTCCTGCCCCCAATACCTCCCAGCATCAGAGTCTTTTCCAATGAGTCAGCTCTTCACATGAGGTGGCCAAAAGACTGCAGTTTCAGCTTTAGCATCATTCCTTCCAAAGAAATCCCAGGGCTGATCTCCTTCAGAATGGACTGGTTGGATCTCCTTGCAGTCCAAGGGACTCTCAAGAGTCTTCTCCAATACCACAGTTCAAAAGTATCAATTCTTCGGCGCTTCTCAGCTAATAAGTGGCAGAGCTGTCATTCAAACCAGGTCTGTCTGACTACTTCTTAATCATTTTATGATAAACATTTATAAGAAGAAGGACATCAGATCACAGAACATAATAATGGTGCCTTTATTTTACAAAACGAGTCTATCCGTATGGAGAAATAGATAGGCATATGTCCATACACTACTGTGTTTAACTCTCGATTAGAGCCGTGTTGTGAGAAACGTGAATAATATCTTGACATTTATCAGGAAAAAATCCTTCAAATAATTTATTTCTGGTACTATTTCAAATGAAGTCTTGCTATTTAAGATGTGGTTAAATTTTAAAGTGTTTAAGTCCCAATATTTAAACACTAATTTGACTTCTTCATACTTTCTCATCAGTAGAACCATGTATTTTTTAGTTTGTAAGTGAAAGAAAGAAAGTGAAATCACTCAGTCGTGTCTGACTCTTTGCAACCCCATGGACTGTAGCCTACCAGGCTCCTCTATCCATGGAATTTTCCAGGCAAGAGTACTAGAGTGGGTTGCCATTTCCTTCTCCAGGAAATCTTCCCAACCCAGGGATTGAACCCAGATCTCCCGCATTGCAGGTAGATGCTGTACCTTCTGGACCACCAGGGAAGCCTTTTAGTTTGTAGGAAGGACCTAAAGGTAATTTCAATTCAAGAGTTTTCATAGAGTAAGGCTAGAAGGAGATGTGGGTTCCATCCCTGGGTGGGAAGATCCCCTGGAGAAGGGCATGGCAACCCACTCCAGCATTCTTGCCTGGAGAATCCCATGGACAGAGGAGCCTGCAGGTTATAGTCCATAGTGTTGCAAAGAATTGGACACAGCTGAAGCGACTGAGCACGCACACAAGGCTAGATTTGCTGTTTTGTTAAGTTGTGGGTGTAGCTATTCTTTCCTGATATTAGTATCACCCAGAGAAGAGGGACGCGGAGATGGAGCATCCTTTGTGCATTGCTCCCGCGTGTGTTCCTTGGTTCCAAGTGTGGCTTTCCTTAAATGCTTCTCAGACAATTGTTTCATTAGATGGTCCATGGCTGTGTTATCCTGGTCTCATTTATGCATTTTCTCACATTTTAACTTCTAGATGCCTTTGGTCAAAACTCCCATGAGTGCTTCTTTCTCTTCCATGGTTTGCTTGAAGCAAAATGAGTCTCAGAAATTTCCAGCCAGCAGAAAAAAAAGGGAAAGGCACAGAAAGATACAGATGGTGACAATATCTGCTCCTCTTGAAATGAGTTTCTCAGGGGAACGTACCTCTTAGACCTCACAGGAGACAGAGAATCAAACACTGGGAGAAAGGTACAGAAGCACCAGGAAAAAACCCTTCATTTTCAGTCGTAGAAACCAAGAGTATATTTGGAGCATATATGGGGTATACTGGAGTATACTGGAGTATGGGGTATATTGGAGTATATGGAGAGTATATTTGACCAAGATAATTTAGCTTCTTGTGTGATGTTGATACTAAAATCCGGGGTCAGTGTTCTTTCCAAAAGCTCATTGCTTACCAGGCCCTTGTTATGAAGTCATTCAAAATAATGCCAAAGAGGATGACACCACAATTTGCATTTTGTGACTTGTTCCTTTACAGAGTAGCATTTCAGGAATCCTCGTTTTACTCTGACATTTCAGTTCCAGACAGACATCTGAGGACCTTATAACTGTTAATCTGTGATATCAAAGAACTTAATGACAGTATTTTTTTTCTGGTGGCTTTGACCCTTTTTAAAGAACTGTGTATCATGCAAAGATCTGAGCAACACACAAAGATCATTCTAATGAGAACTGGAGCAATGTCTCAGTATCCAGTCTTGTGTAAGTCCCATAGCACCTGTATTGAACCAAAGAAATGATGACGAACAAGGTCTTTTGGTGTGCGAGAAGCAAAATGAAGGTGCAGTCATAAAATATCTTTGTTTTATAGATGTAGTTATTGAATGTATCTATTTTTATTTTATGTATTTGTTTACTATTTTAAAAATTTGATCTGGATCCCCCACTTCTTTGTCTCCAATAGGCTTACTGTTATGATTCTAATATCTGGCTCTTTAGCCACGGCATTTTCTAGTTAGATCACGCCTCTAAAACACACCAGTAAAAATCTGTTTTAAAAAAGCATGTTTAGTTTATACTTTGTTTATCTGCTTTACCCTTTTTTGTTGTGCTCCAGTGTTATAAGAGTTCCACATTGGAAGTGAAGTTCTACTGAAGTTAACATACTAATTTACTAATTTCATTTAGCAAGCATTTAAATAATAACAACAATAGTATTAACAACGCTCGTAGAGTTCTTACCTTGCGTCATGACTTAGACGCAAAAAGATGAATAAGACATCAGTTCAGTTCAGTCGCTCAGTCGTGTCTGACTGTTTGCGACCCCATGAATTGCAACACGCCAGGCCTCCCTGTCCATCACCAGCTCCCGGAGTTCACTCAGACTCACGTCCATCGAGTCGGTGATGCCATCCAGGCATCTCATTCTCTGTCGTCCCCTTCTCCTCCTGCCCCCAATCCTTCCCAGCATCAGAGTCTTTTCCAACTTTTTGCATGAGGTGGCCAAAGTACTGGAGTTTCAGCTTTAGCATCATTTCCTCCAAAGAAATTCCAGGGCTGATCTCCTTCAGAATGGACTGGTTGGATCTTCTTGCAGTCCAAGGGACTCTCAAGAGTCTTCTCCAACACCACAGTTCAAAAGCATCAATTCTTTGGCAATCAGCTTTCTTCACAGTCCAACTCTCACATCCATACATGACCACTGGAAAAACCATAGCCTTGACTAGAAGGACCTTAGTTGGCAAAGTAATGTCTCTGCTTTTGAATATGTTATCTAGGTTGGTCATAACTTTTCTTCCAAGGAGTAAGCGTCTTTTAATTTCATGGCTGCAGTCACCATCTGCAGTGATTTTGGAGCCCCTCAAAATAAAGTCTGACACTGTTTCCACTGTTTCTCCATCTATTTCCCATGAAGTGATGGGACTGGATGCCATGATCTTAGTTTTCTGAATGTTGAGCTTTTCACTCTCCTCTTTCACTTTCATCAAGAGGCTTTTTAGCTCCTTTTCACTTTCTGCAAGAAGGGTGGTGTCATCTGCATATCTGAGGTTATTGATATTTCTCCCAGCAATCTTAATTCCAGCTTGTGCTTCTTCCAGCCCAGCATTTCTCATGATGTACTCTGCATAGAAGTTAAATAAGCAGGGTGACAACATACAGCCTTGATGTACTCCTTTTCCTATTTGGAGCCAGTCTGTTGTTCCATGTCCAGTTCTAACTGTTGCTTCCTGATCTGCATACAGATTTCTCAAGAGGCAGGTCAGATGGTCTGGTATTCCCATCTCTCTCAGAATTTTCCATAGTTTATTGTGATCCACACAGTTAAAGGCTTTGGCATAGTCAATAAAGAAGAAACAGATGTTTTTTTGGAACTCTCTTGCTTTTTCCATGATCCAACGGATGTTGGCAATTTAATCTCTGGTTCCTCTCCCTTTTCTAAAACCATCTTGAACATCAGGAAGTTCACGGTTCACATATTGTTGAAGCCTGGCTTGGAGAATTTTGAGCATTACTTTGCTAGCGTGTGAGATAAGTGTAATTTGCAGTAGTTTGAGCATTCTTTGGCATTGCCTTTCTTTGGGATTGGAATGAAAACTGACCTTTTCCAGTCCTGTGGCCACTGCTGAGTTTTCCAAATTTGCTGACCTATTGAGTGCAGCACTTTCATAGCATCATCTTTCAGGATTTGAAATAGCTCAATGGGAATTCCATCACCTCCATAATCATTGCCAATTTGCGGGCCCCTTGAGGGCAGGCCTGGGTCCTTTTTTATCATATTCTTCTTTCCAGCATCTGGCCTTGTTCCTGTTTGCAGCAGAATTGGGATTTGGCTAAACAGAGAGGAGGTAGAGGCCTGCCTTTTCAATAAGACTTGCAGTTGAGTCTGGACAGCGTGAGTAGATGAAGGTCATGGGCATGAAGTGGTGACTGGACAGAAGCATTCCTACTGCCAGGGCAAGTTCAGCAGGTGTGGGGTCAGCCGGCTCCCTTCACTGACAGGGCCAGGATGAGGCAGCACCCTGTGGTGGTTTACGTAAGGACCCGATGCCCAGGAGAGGACACTAGAAGAGAGCCAGACGTGGCGTTTCACTCCCCAGTGTCTTGGAGTAAGAAGAAGAAGATGATAACTTTTATTGTTTGAACATTTACTGTGTGCCTTATATTTTTCATACATCATCTCTTTGTTTGCCAGACACATTTTAGGTATATCAGATTCCATCTGCTCACACTTAATCTGGCTGCAGTTGTATTTTGTTTGGTAAATTGACTTGCTCAAGGTCACACAGCTAGTATTAATAAATAGCAGAACCAGGTTTAATACCCAGTCTATCCATCGCCAAAGTACCAATAGTCTGTGTACAAATAGCTAGACTGCCCTCCCTCCCTGAATATTATCCCTTAAGACACCTTCACAATTGGCTGTTCTTGGCCAAGTCTGCTCACAGGAGTGTCACTGGGCTGACATACTCTCTTCTACTTGAAAACTGGAAAACTATCAACTGCAAAATCTTAATTAGCAGAGAATCAAAATTATTGACAGCATGGCAGACATAAGAGAGCCAGCCTCTTTCCCCCTTGCTTCCCATCTTCTGGTCTCAGAAGCTGTTAAGGAGCTCCTTAAAGGGTCAAGGAAATGGTCTGGAGAAATCTTGAACCTGAACCCAGTGGTCTTCCTTTGTTCGGAATACATGTTTCTTGCTATTGTGGAGAGTGATTTCTGTGCTGATAAATGATCTCCTCTATTTCTTGTCTCTACACTGAGGTGGCAAAATAATTTCCTGTTCAAAAATAGCTTCCCATTGCCTATAGAATGGAATGGAGATCTCTTCCAACCTGAATATCCTGTCTCCAGTGTACTTTCCTAGTCTTTTTCTCCATTTCTATCCCTTCAGGTCTGAGTACTGAAAGAAGCATTTTTCCCTGACATATGCCAGTGGCTCATCTTTGCCCGTGATGTCCTCTTTGCCTGGAATGCCCTTCTTAAATCCAACCTTCTCACTTAAGATTTCATCAGTATCTATAGCTGGAAGTAATTCTGTTCTTTCGACCTGAAAATTTATTTTATCTTCTTGGGCTTATCAGATCAAGATTGTAATAATACAGTGGTAGCAAGGTATTTAGTGGATTACTTTAACAGTTGGCACAGAAATAACCCTCAGAGAAGTAAACACATTGATATATTGATAAGGTACACGTGGGAAAAAAATGGCTCTGGCTTCAGCAGGAACCGAGAGAAGAAAGGTGATGGTTATACTCTTTTGAAGGAGACAACGAGATGAACATCTGTGAGCTTTTGAGGACAAAAATGCAAGGAGAGAGAGGACAGAAAATGCAAGGTTTTTTGTGCAGTTAGAACCCCAGCAGACTTGTGCTGTGGCTAGGTTTGTTTACTCAGGGGTGAAGTGGCTTAGTCAAAGTTCCTGGATGCTTGGTTGGCTAAAAGGTATCTCAAGAACAGAGAAACCTAATGTCTAACCTACAGTTTAGTTTGAAGTGAAATAAACCAGAAGATGTTAACCTCTCTTCGGTAAATTCTGCCATAGCCAGCAATCTTTTTGTGTGAGGTCCTGCATGTTTGAGAGTGTGTACATGTGTTTGTGGAAATACCAGAAGGGGCTGAGTTTGCAGCAGCACCAAACTGAGCCAGCATAGATGGCAAAGAAGAGTCTAGAGCCAGACATAGCCATACCAAGGACCCACTGGAAGTGCCAGAAATCTTGGGACCTGGCTTTAAACCATGGAAGGTGGCTCAGACCAACCTCATTCAGGTCCCAGGAGAGAGTTATTTTTGAGTGTATTTGCTAAATGATGTGCTCCTGGAAGGCAAAGTTCACACACATTTTGTTCATCTAAAGAATCTTATGATGTAACCTTAGTGATAATAATAAAAATAATGGAGACAATGATACCATTGCATCTTTGTAGACACATGGTAGGTAGATTCCACCTACTCATCACTTGCAAATGATAAAAGTGGCATGAGCTGGATTTAATCTCCAGCTTTTCTGTTTTCTAGTGATATAACTTTAGACATTTTTTGCTATGAATCCTTGATTTCACATCTACAAAATGGAGAAATAGCAGCTCTAACTCAGTTTGTTGTGAAAACCAAATTTAGTTTTTTTTCACTGAACAGTGCCATTGTCGCCTTCTACCTGCAGAGTTCTCCCTCCTCAGGCTTTCCTGTCTCTCCACTGCAGTTTCCCTGCTGTTTTCCCCCCAATAATGGGGTCATGCTGCTGTCCCTCTTGAGGTTACCCTGGATAACTTGGTTGTCTCCGCTTGGTCCTGACTGCTTTCTATTCCAATGGTTGTCCCATGTTAACAGGCATAAGGGCTTTCATTGGGAAAGTATTGAAATGTTTCTTCTTCAGCTTCCAAACCTGGTTGGCACACTCTTTAATTTCATCCTGTGCTCCTGAAGTTGTGATCTTTGTGTTTGACCCACAATTAATGCCTGATATAAAATCTGGCTGAGCTGGGAGGAGAGAGAAGTTCAGTGACACTGTGGTATCAAACTCCCAGCTCCACCCACCATCCTGTGTACCCAGGACCACGCTGGTTCCCTTTCCTCCAAGGACGTATGCTTTCCTTGCCTGATGTAGTGCCGGAGTTTGCAGGTTGGGGGTCTTTGTTCTTTTCTTGTTTGAGAGTCAGTCCGAGAAGCTAACCTTCAAATATAACCTGCTGTTGTTCTTGCAGTCAGGATGATCCTTGACACACCTAACTCCAGAGGAGTCACTGAGAGAAGGTTTCTTTTAGGAATCTTGTTACACTGGGGTATTTCTTCTCCCTTCAATTAAAGGTAATCTCTGTCATCAGAAAGCAAAGATAATTTCCAGGTGGGTCTCTTTTCCTTAGTAAGCATTTGTCCAACACTGATTTTGTCTTAACACATTGCTAAGCATTGTACAAGGACCATCTCAGTCATTTCTCTATGAACCCTATGAATTAAGCACTCTTGGGGTCCACATTTTACAGAGGGTAACCAAAGCCTAGAGAAGATAAGCTACTCACCCAAGGTTTCACACAGAAGAGTGGATTTGGATTTGAATCCAGATTCTCTGACTCTAGGGCTCTTTAACCATTTTGCTCTTTTGCATGTGGTCCTGGGCTCTGGGCCTTTATCCACAACTCTCCCAATAGGGCTGGATGTGGAGTGATAGGATTTAACCACATCAGTGTGATGATAATCTTATGCTTGACTTGTCCAGGAATTGTATTCTGTTCAAGAACTGTTGCAGAAGATCACGACAGAACCAGGAGTTTCTATGGAGACTTTGGGACAATCCAACTAGGGCCCTTGTAAGGTGCAACCTCTGACTTCATGGGCTTCTTAACCCCCAGGTCCTGTGCCTTGAATGCAGGGGCTGGGTTCGAGGTTTTGGTGAGCCGTTTGAGCCTGCAGCGAAGTGGACAAGGCCAGCCTAAGAGCGACGGGCTTCAGTCCTGTCGCGTTACAAAGCCCTCTTGGAGATGGCCAGGCTTTGCTGTTTTGTCGTTCTTGGTGTGCAACCGAGGCACTGCAGAGCTGACAAACCCTCGTCGATCACTTGGTCGCAGCCCCTCGTTCAGCAGCTGCTCAAGAGCAAGGGCAGCCTGCGTCCGCACTGCATCGCCTCCTTGTTAGTGGTCACCTGGCTGTTTTTCCATCTCATTTGCATAGACGACTCTAATGAGGCTGAAATGGCACCACGTGGAAGCATTGTGAGGAAAGGGTCAATCCGGCCGCGGTTTTGTACAGAGAGCTGGTTTCTGGAATGTGCAAATGTGATCCCTAAAGCATGAAAGTCAGTGCTTCATTTGCCTTATGAGTCTGGTATTATACCTGCTTTCTCCTCTGGGGAAGTTAATGTGCTGCTCTTGGCATTACAGCCTGTCCAGCTTTGGAAAATCATTTGCATTTAGGAGGTCTTAAGAATCACCATAATAATCAGCCATGCCCTGAGAGTGAAATCCTTACCACTGTTCAAACAGTAATCGGGGAAAAATACAGTTCCTTTGGGGGAAGGGATTGAGAGTGAGAGAGAGAGTGTGTGTGTGTATGTGTGTGTGTAAGAAAAGGAATATACTATATTCATAGTGGTGGTCATCCTTCTGGAAGACGGGTTAATTGCCTTTTTACAGTGGGGTTAATTTACAGAGGATCCTTATTATCTCTTTTCCAGTGCCAAATGTAGTCATAAACTTTTCAGAATATGAGAGTGGAGTTGGAATAAATGGGAGAGAGAGGGAGTATTCATCTGCAAAGAGTATTTCTTTATGTGAAAAAAATAAAATTCATAGAGAGGCGATTATAATGCAAAAGTGACAGATGTTGGAAATGACGCTCAATGATTAACTGTTTTATGATGAAATAACTCCGTGATTTTTGCTTTCATATTCTGTCAAGAGATAAATTGTTCCATGTGCTGCAAATCGGCGCCCGTGCTATTTGCTAAAGCAATGCCAGTTTTTATTCCTTTTCTGCTAGAGCACTTACCATTTAGCTCAATAACTGCAGTCTGTGAATAGAGACATATCTTTATTAAGTATACAGTATGTTTTAATGCATTTCTGTTCGTTTATTCATATCATTTTGAGCTGACAGTTTGTGTTAATATATAAGGAAAACATTGCATATATGTTTCTGTATGGATCTACAGATTTAAATAAGAGCACAAGCACACAAAAGGAGGTCTTCAGACATGCAGGTGATGGAATAAGACATTAGTCTGCTCCTCTTGAAGAAGCAGGTCCTGGACATTAAGGGCAGTGAATGGAGAGCTCTTTATACTTAAAATCTCAAGTGCTCAGCTCAGACAGCCTTGCTCACCATCATATCAGGGACCTACAAAATTCCACTCTTCCTCCACAGAGTAATTACAAGAACAAGAACACTAAAAGGAAAATCTGCTGGGATAATTTGAGGTCCGCATTTGGTGCTCATCCATGGGCTTGTCTCCTATTGTGTTTGTTATTTGTTGTGGCAGAACATTTTCCCATAAGTTAGTGACTTAAAACAACAAATGTTTATCACCTCATGGTTTCTGCAGGTCAGAAACTTAGGTTTAGCTGGGAGCCTCTGACTCAGACCGATCACGAGTCTGCAGTCAAGGTTTGATAAGGCTCTATCATCTCTGAGTTCCACTGGAAGAGCCTCTGCTTTCATGCTCACTCATGGCTGTTGGTGGCCTCAGTTCCTTACTTGATGTTGGCTGGAGACATCATTACCTGTTAAACAGACTTTTCCACAGGGCAGCTCACACCACGGCAGCTGGCTTTACTTAGAGCCATTGAGACAGTAGAAGGTGAGTATCCAAGACAGAAGGCAGTCTTTTTATAACCTAGTCTTGGTAGCTCAGCTGATAAAGAATCTGCCTGCAATGCAGGAGACCCCAGTTTGATTCCTGAGTCAGGAACATGCTCTGGAGAAGGGATAGGTTGCCCACTCCAATATTCTTGGGCTTTCCTGGTGGCTCAGCTGGTAAAGACTCTGGCTGCAATGGGGGAGACCTAGGTTCAATCCCTGGGTTGGGAAGATCCCCTGGAGAAGGGAAAGGCTACCCACTCCAGTATTCTGGCCTGGAGAATTCCATGGACTGTATAGTCCATGGGGTCACAAAGAGGCGGACATGACTGAGTGGCTTTCACCTTCTTGGGCGTGGCAGCTCATCACTTTTGCTGTGTTCTATTCTTAAAAGTGAAAATTACTGGATCCAGCCCCCATTAAAGAGGAGGGAATTACACTGGGCATGAATACCAGAAGGTGAGGATCCTTAGGTTCACCTCAGAGGTTGCCTCCTATACCTGTGGATGCACCTTTTGCTTAATGTGATGGAGTTGGAAATAGTCCCCCAAAACCATGCAAGAGGAGAGCCCAAAGAGGGAACAAGGGCTGAGAACCATCACTGACTCTTGCTTTGTGGGCTCCTCATTGTATTTGCCTCTGAGACATTCCAGATGTAGCAAACACAGGATTTATATCAGGCTCCTGCAAGTAATGTCTCCAGCCCTTGGTTCTTTTTCCAACTCTGAAGATCACGCCAGTGGTGGCTGCGTATAGCTGGCACAGCAAGGTATAAAGCAGTGGTGTGTCCGCTCCCAGTGGTAGCAGCTCAACTCTATCTAGACAGCTTAGAAACATCTCCTAGCACAGGACCAAGCCACTGAATGGCTTTCCTGGTCCCTGGAAATCAGAAGCACTAACATGTAGATAACTTTATCTTAAAGCCTATAATTGTAGACAAAAAGGTGCTTCTTTTAAAACTAATTCTTATGGAGATCAGACCTTTGGGGTTACATACTGGCACCATTTTAAGGCAGCACAGCAAAACGGTTGAGGTGTTTTCAGGGTCAAGTTGAGTTGGAATGAGCTGGCTTATTAACTGGGTAAATGTGAACCAGTCAGTAACCTCACAAGGTCTCTCTTTTCTCGTTTGTGAAGTAGGGGTGGCATGAGTGCTGCCCGCCCAGGGTGGGTGGGGGTTTGGGCGTGGTCTGTGTGAGGGCTTTGCCCTTACGGCTGTGGTTATAGTGATGACGATGACGTCTGTGGGAGATGAATTCATCACCCCTTCACGTTTTGGTGGAGGGGCTGGGATTTCCACTCCAGTCCCCAGAAATAGAAGGACCGGGAAGAAACCTTCCAGTTTCTCTCTGTCCCTGCACTCCCTTCCTCCTAGAATAGGAGGCCTGGCGTCCTGACTGTGCCTGGGGAGAAGGAAGGGGCACACGGCGCTCCCTTCTGTCAGCTTCTCTGCAGAGAGGATTCGTTCATTAGCTCTTCATGATACTTAGAGCCTCCCCATGCAGATTCTGCCTTGTACAAGGGAGCCATACAGTTTTCTTTTTTTTTGAAGGAGGGTAAGTTCTTTTTTATGGAGCAGGATATTCAGGAATCCTAATGTGGTCACAAAGGCTTGCCTGATGGCTTAGTCGGTAAAGAATCTGCCTGTAGTGGGGTTGCACGTGTCAGACACAACTTAGTGACTAAACGACCAATGTGATGGCGTTCTCCTGTCCAGCTGTTATCAGTCATAAAAACTGAGTGTAACCTTAACTATCCCTACTTTAAAATTAATTTCAAACAGATGGGAGTGGTGTCATTTCTCTGCTGCCCGGTCCCCCCTACAGTCATCATTAATAGTGTTTAGTAAGCTATGCAAACTCACAGATACGTGAAGGTGGAAACATCCCTTTGTTTGGAACAAGCTCCATCTTCCTTTGAAGGCTTCCCTGGTGGCTCAGGCAGTAAAGAATCTTCCTGGGATGGAGGAGACCCAGGTTCCATCTTCCTTTGTTTCTCAGGAGACCTCCTGCGGGCCAGATTCAGGGATTAAATTATCCCCATTAAATTTTCTGGGGTTCCTCTGGGTTGTACAGAGTGTGTCTGACTCCTGAAGGCAGATGCTATTACTGCAGGCCCAGGGGTCATCCCACAGAGTCCCCCTCCTCCCAGGGCGGGCCTGCAGGAGTGAGCGCGCCTGACGCTGCAGCTGGGAAGCTGGGCAGGTGGCCAAAGGAGGTTTTAGTACTTGATCATTAAATCTTCTGGCTCCTGTCTCTCCAGTAAGAGTCCTTGGAATACTGAATTATCTCATCGGTGAGCAAGCTGTCATTTCATCCCTGCTTTGAGGGAAAAAATCACTTTCTAAAATTAGGCATTCAAGTTGATTGTAGTTATAGCAGCAGCAGGGCTTCCCAGGGGGCCTAGTAAAGAACATGCCTGCCAGTGCAGGAGACTCAAGAGATGCAAGTTCCATCCCTGGGTCGGGAAGATCTGGAGGAGGGCANTCACTTTCTAAAATTAGGCATTCAAGTTGATTGTAGTTATAGCAGCAGCAGGGCTTCCCAGGGGGCCTAGTAAAGAACATGCCTGCCAGTGCAGGAGACTCAAGAGATGCAAGTTCCATCCCTGGGTCGGGAAGATCTGGAGGAGGGCAAGGCAACACACTAAAGCATTCTTGCCTGGAGAATCCCATGGACAGAAGGGCCTGGTGGGCTACAGTTTGTGGGGTCGCAGAGTTAGACGTGACTGAAGCCACTTAGCATGCATAACACACATCATCTGTGAGCAAGCAGTCATTTCATTCCTTCTGCATTGAGGGAAAAAAAAAACTTTCTAAAATTAGCCCTTTAAGTTTGTCATAATTTTAATTATAGCATCACCAAAAGGCCACTCCTGACAGGGGCAGAGAATGGCACATAGAGCTTTTGCTGATGGATTTTAAATGCACCCCTCATTTTTAAAGAAAAATATCCCCCACCTTTTTAAGAAAAGTAAACAGGAACGTAAAATAACACTAGTGAAATTAATTGCTAAGAATTTAAGATTTATGTTGGATGGCTTCACTCTGTCTTTGCTAAAAGTACATGAAAATTTATTTTTATCTGCTAATGATCCGCTAAATTCAGAGGAAACTTACAGGGAAAAAGATAAAATATGTAAAGTACTCAGGCACCCATGGCAAATTCTCAGTAAATAGTGAATAATAGTAATACTGCAATAGGACAGTCATTTCCATTGCTCCGAGGGAGGCAGCCTGTGAAGTTCTGTAGGAAAATTCAGTAGGTCAGCCCATCCGGCAGGAGACTGTGTTCCTTCAGGGATGTGTTTCACATACATTAACATCTAAGTAGCACAGATCTTCTCTGGAGGAGGGCATGGCAACCCGCTCCAGTATTCTTGCCTGGGAAATCCTACAGACAGAGGAGCCTGGNTGTGAAGTTCTGTAGGAAAATTCAGTAGGTCAGCCCATCCGGCAGGAGACTGTGTTCCTTCAGGGATGTGTTTCACATACATTAACATCTAAGTAGCACAGATCTTCTCTGGAGGAGGGCATGGCAACCCGCTCCAGTATTCTTGCCTGGGAAATCCTACAGACAGAGGAGCCTGGAGGGGTATAGTCTGTGGGGTCACAAAGAGTCAGACACGACTGAGCAGCTCAACAATGATGGTGCAGATCTTTTCTAGTGTTTCCCAAACTGCTCTTCCAGGGAATAATCTTTTAGAAGAGGACATATGGCTCAAAGAAAAAATAAAATCAAGACTTCCATGGTCAAACATGGTGAAAATCTGCATCCTAACTTTTCCCTCTTCCTAAAGATTCACAACGCATCCATTTCTGCAGCCTTTGAGAAGTCCCACAAGAAAGGGAGTGGAGTCCTTGTATTTAACCCCATTTCCTACCCTAGCACAGACCCTCCACATTGTTGCCAGAGGGATCATCTCGAGAGGCAAGTGTGTTACCCCTTCCCTCTCAGAGCCCTGCAGGGCCTTGCCGCGGCTCTCAGGAAGAAGTAGGATCTGCACCAAGGCCCACAAGGCTCGGCCTGTGTGGTCTGTACCCCCAAACCCAGCCCCACGCCCAGTGCGCTGGCTTCCCCTCCCTCCATCCTGCTCTTTGCTCTGGGGGACACCGGCCCCCTTTCAGATCCTTAAGCATGAATGCGGTCCTTCCGGCTGTTGCAGGAAGGAGGACCCCTTTCAGGACCCGAGAGTGGGCTCTTGTCTAACACTTGGAAGTGGATTGTCCAAGGAGACACATGCTGACAAAGCAAGAGACTTCATTGGTAAAGGACACCCGGGTGGAGAGCAGTAGGGTAAGGGAGCCCAGGAGAACTGCTCTGCCATGTGGCTCGCAGTCTCGGGTTTTATGGTGATGGCATTAGTTTCCGGGTTGTCTTTGGGTGATCATTCTGATGCAGACTCTTCCTGGTGGCGCGCTTGTAGCTCAGCCAAATGGGTGCCAGTGAGAAGGATTCTGGGAGGTGGTGTCTCCCTTTGACCTTGTCCAAACTCTTCTGGTTAGTGGTGGCTTATTAGTTCCATGTTCCTTACTAAGACCTCTTGTCATAAAATAACCCACTCAAATGGACACTATGGTGCCTGGCCAGGGTGGGTGGATTCAGTCCTCAGGACCTTCAGATAGCCCTGTCCTCATGAGGAGGGGTGCCCTGCCCCCTCTTCACATCCCCACCCCCCTCATCGTCCTTCTGCTTTGTAGTCAGTGTCTTGGATCTCTGGTCTGCACCTGCTGGCTTCCTAACACTCACCGTGTGCGTGTCACTGAGGGTTATTTACCTGCTGCCCCTCCCCCAGTACTGTAAAGTGGATGAGGGGACCTTTCCTCTGAAATCCTGACTACAGCTTAGAAATGCTATGACTTGCCTGGAGGGACTTCACGTCAGCTGGGGTGGACCAGTGAACTACTCTTTCTATTGGCTTTGTTTACTCTTATTAAAATTCTTTATTATTTCATCCTGGGAAACACTGGAGTCCAAAATCAAATAGGATGAGGGTTCTATGGGAGTTTTATAAAAAAGCAAGGCTCTGGGGACTTCAGGATCCAGTGGTTAAGACTCTGTGCTTCTGCTGTGGTGGGCAGGTGTTTGATCCCTGGTTGAGGAACTAAGATCCTACATGGGGCCTAGGGGGAGTGGGGGTGAGGTGAGGTGGAGAGTGGGGAGCAGGACTTTGAATGTATATAGGCAAGAGCGCTATATTGGGAGGTAATCCTGATGACCCCCACGCATAGATGTTCTGTGGGCCAGGCACTGTTCTAAGCACTTTTTAGTATTTACACAGATAATCCGCACAGAAACTCTGTAAGGCTTTTACAAATGAGGAAACTAAGGAAGAGGTAAGCTGTCGGATGGCACGCTTGTCAGTGAAAGAGCTGTGATCTTAACCCAGGCTGTTGGAGTCTAGAACCTGCCAGGCTGATAGTAGGGCTGGCTTCTCAGGGGAGGTGGCCTTTAAAGTCAGTCATAAAAGTGAGAGAAGATAACGGATTCCAGGACACTGGTAGTAGTTGGGAGTTTAAGATATTACAGGTAAAGACAAAGACAAACATTGGGGTTGGGGAGGGGAGAGTTTGGCTGGAGAGGAGGGTGAGGCAGGAGAGAGAGCGCCAGAGAGCATGTAGTGAATGGCTGGGGCCAGAGCCTTCAGTCCGGTGTTCTTGAATGCTGTGTTACACTCTGAATCTTTTGGATAAGCTGCAGGGGATTTGAGAAGCTTTGAGAAGGTTTTCACTCAGGGTTGCACAGTATCAGAGCTCAGCTTTAGAGAGAGGGTCAGTCTGTCAGAAGGCCTGGGATCAGCATGAGCATATATTCAGGCCAGACCTGGATTATGCCTGTCGTCCTGAGGTAGTGCCCCCTGCGACTCTTCAGAGTGTCCTGGTTTGAGTGATAAATGGTCAATCCAATAGGGCAGGGTTGGAGGCAGGAAAAGACTACTGGCTGGGAAGCACCCAAGAGCAAGGTAGGAGTTTTGAGATTAAGGGTGGCTTGCACAAAGAGAGAGAAAGGGACGGATTCATGAGCCGCAGCAGCGACAGGGTGATGGTATTGGATATTTGGGGCAGGAGGGACTGAGGGAGCGCAGGTGACTTGGGGTCTTTGTGAGGCTGAGCAGGTGGACAGCAGTCATATAGTGTCAGTCAGGAGCATAGGGCTGGGAGCAGACTTGGATGGGCAGGTGGAGACTGGCTCTGGGCTCTGAATGTGAGTTGCTCTCAGGGGAGTCGGGTGGAGATGTTCACCAGAGACCGAGCCAGTGAACCTGGGCTGTGGGACAAAGTCCCAGGACCGAAGACTCAGGTTCGGGGATCCTCTTTACAGAAAGTTAAACCCAGGAGAGTGGTTGAGATGGAGGTCACCCTTGTTGGTTTATTTATGTGTGTGTTTATTTACTCCTACTTCTTAGAAAATGGGTTGAGAGTGGCTTAAAAAGGGTGAAAAAAATCCAAACCATTTAAACTAAAGAGAAAAGAGACAAATAATAAAGGGAATAGGGGAGAAGGGGATTTGCTGAGGTTGCTGATAATATGGTAGAAAAAATTAGGATCAAGAATAGAACATGGAGAAGCTCTCAAGTGGGGGTCTAGGCTGGGGGTCGGGTAGGAAAGGAGCTAACCTTGTTGGAAGGTCCTGTTGACCCCCTCTGTCATTGCTGTTTTTTATGTTTAGCTTTAAAATTGCCCTCAGTTCCTTTCTTGTATTCCCCAAATACTCTCTGGCTGGAATCTAGGCTCCCAGCTAAGGATTTCAAAGTTCCTCTCCAGTCTGTGATTCTGACCCCACTGCACAAGGAGGAACCAACGTTGAGAGTGAGGATGAAGAGGATTCCCTGTGGGAAATAGGGTCAGGGCACTTCAGGGAGCAGCAGCCCCTGAAATGCATTGATTCTCATCTTTTAATTCTTATCTTGTGTCTGGCTTGCAACAAGGCTTTCTCTTTTAGTGGCTGGCAATCACATCTAATACTTCATCAAGAAGCCATGACCCCTGAAATTAATATAATGCTCTCTGTCAATTATGTCTCAATAAAAAAGAAATAGAAGCCAAGTGACTAAACTGTAAGATAATTTTCCTAGAGGGTTGCCAATGGGTGACCTTGCTAACTGAAAACTTTTCTTCCTCTTCTCTCTTCCCTCCTCCCTCCCCCAGTTCTCTGGAGGAAACGTGCATTGATGAAATAAACCTTACATGTTCTGCACACCTTCCCTAACTTCACAGTTTTCAGAGGGTCTCTCCAAAGAGGAAACACACGGTCTACTGAGAGGTTATAATCATCTTCATAATTATGTGGTTGAGGATTCCCAGCTAAATGTCTTCAGGCCCCGCAGTTTCCCGGCCAGTGCCTATAGCACAGTGCCCTTTGCAAGAGTCATATCTGAGTTCTCCAGAAATCTCCCTGGGGTCTTTGTTTTTGTAAAAGAGGTGAGACCCAGCCAAGAACTGCCATCACAGATGGGAGTGGAGTGCCAACCCAAGCACTGAGACCAGAGTTCATGATTTCTATCCAAGGACTCAAGGTGGCAGTGGTTGCATTTAAAAGAGCCCTCAGTGGAACATGGCACTCAAACCAAAGGTCAAAGCTAATTGCTATACAGAGGAATCACTCTTCCAGGAATTATTTGTCTTCTTCAAAAAAAAATCCTTCTGTGTTAAGAACATCTTTTTCCTGGCTTCTATTTTCTTTTTCTAAATTATTATTTTATAATTAGCTGAACTTCTGTGTTTCTCACCTACCTTCAGATAATGTTGACCAAACCAGAAATCAGAGCCTTCTGAAGCTCCAACTGGCTATAAAAGAAAACTCCAGTCAAAGGATTGCTTTCCACTTAACAAGGGAATCCATGGATCGGTATCCTCGTGTTTGGTGGTCAATAGAAGAAAAAGAAAGGCCTTCACTTCCTTCCACCACCAGAATTCATGATGATGGGGTGAAAGCAAAGATGCTCATCTGAGTCAGGTTAAGTTGATTTTGGAGATTCAGAGGGCAGGAACTTGTGATTTTCTTTGGAACCACATCTTTTCTGAACTCTCATCCATCAGCTGCTGTCAACAGCATACCGGCTGGGAGTTAATTTCAGCTTTGCTGTTACTTCCTAAAAGCTATCAATTCTTCTGACACAATAATTACATGATGGTGTGGCACCCAAGGTCAAGGCTCATCAGTATCCTAGAATATATCTAGAAGATACACAGGGGGGGGGGAGTCATTAATAATAATGAAATAACAGAAAAGTACTGACATGTTCACTGTCTTTTAATCGGATTCCTTTTAGGCGCTTTTAATATATTTCATAATGTAAGACCCATTAACTTATGTTAATCCTAATGTAAGTTGAAACCAACTTCTTATATTTGTGAAAGTGANGGAGTCATTAATAATAATGAAATAACAGAAAAGTACTGACATGTTCACTGTCTTTTAATCGGATTCCTTTTAGGCGCTTTTAATATATTTCATAATGTAAGACCCATTAACTTATGTTAATCCTAATGTAAGTTGAAACCAACTTCTTATATTTGTGAAAGTGAAAAGTGAAAGTCGCTCAGTCATGTCTGACTCTTTGTGACCCCATGGACTATACAGTCCATGGAATTCTCCAGGCCAGACTACTGGAGTGGGTACCTTTTCTCTTCTCTAGAGGATCTTCCCAATCCAGGTATTGAACCCAGGTCTTTGTGAGATAACTGAAATCCTAAGCAAATGGCACTATTCAAGACCCACAAATACAGGTGCTTTGTTGGCACCTGCTGCAGCCTCTTAGCACCTCTGCAAGTGCCTAATCAACAGAAACTAAAGAGGTTTTGCAAATGCCTATGTATACCCACTCCAGTGTTCTTGCCTGGAGAATCCCAGGGATGGGGAAGCCTGGTGGGCTGCCATCTCTGGGGTCGCACAGAGTTGGACACAACTGAAGCGACTTAGCAGCAGCAGCATGCTGTTCCAATGATTTTGTCTCCTAGCTAGGATTGAGACAAAGCTTGTTGTTTGGTGTAACAAATGTTTTTTGAATCCACTTCCCACGTGCCTTTTTCATGTACTGTAATGAAAAACAAATGAAGAAGCATTTTTTTTTTGCAACCATAGAGGTGACAACTTTAAAAATATTATTAAAATCCAATTAGTTCTGTAGGATATGATGTATACGAATTTAGATGGAAGGTGAGGGAATTGAATGTCATATTATATAGACATTATGTTTCGATTAATAAAAGTATAGTGATTCCTGGTATTCTATGGGTTGTCAGATGTGTTTATCTCCTAGATCAGTCTCAATAGAGTTTCATGAGTTCTTTTGTTGATTTCCCACTGCTAACAGAATTGGATAATCAAAACTTACACAATATGCTAGCTTCCAAGATATATTTTCATAAGATATATTTTGTTCATTCTCAATACATTCTCATGTGCAATTTGAATACAACATATACAGAATATAAAAATTGGTCAACATAACAAGGAACTATTAAGAATTTCCCAGTTGGAAGAGAAAACTGACATTAAGGCCCAAACTAGAAATCTCTGCAGACTCAGGATCGATATGGCTTATTAGGTGATTGGAGAAATAATTTTACCTCTTGCCTTAAGTACTGTAACAGTTTGGCAAGATGAGCACTGTTTCCCTATGTTACCCGTTTTACAGATGGGGAAACGGGTCCAGAAAGAATGTCACTGTGTTAAGGACGCACGGTTAGCGAGTGGCTGTGCCTCTTTGTCCCAGGAGGGCAGGTCCAGTGGCTTCCTGGGACCACCCTGCCGTTCACTCTTGCCCTGTAGCTCCCAGTGCAGCTCTGTCCTTGGGTTTTGCCTGGTGAGTAGGGTCACTTTTCAAAGCTGGCAGGAAAAACGTTTGCTTCTCCCCTCCTCATCGTCTGTGAAGGATTCATTTTTGGCTGCACAGGGTGGCGAGCTCCCCAGGATGGGAATTGTGGACTGTATTTTCAGCATTTCATATTTGGTGTTGGTGTGTGTGTGTTAGTTGCTCAGTCATGTCCAATTCTTTGAGGCCCCATGCACTGTAGCCCACCAGATTCCTCTGTCCGTGGAATTCTCCAGGCAAGAATATTGCCATTTCCTTCTCCAGGGGATCTTCCCAACCCAGGGATCAAACCCAGGTCTGCCACATTGCAGGCAGATTTTTTACCATCTGAGTCACCAGGGAAGTCCTTGGTGTTGGTAACTAAGTGAAATCTGTTAATGGTGTGAGTATAATACTCTGTACTTATTAACAGTGTCTTAACTGTTATCTATTCAGAATAAGGACATAAGGACTTTTCCTGAATAATCTTAAAGATGTATCCTGGTTTCTCTCCATCTCTCTTTACTTTATTCTATAATATTAAGTTAACTCTGGGGGAATAGGAGACATTTTATGTCCTTTTTCCAAACGACTTTAAGGATGAAGGTGTCATTCTTTTCAACTCTGGTTCCCAGCATTTGTGATAGATATTCAGTCTCTGCTCTTATTTTTCTAAAACCTTGTGAAGAGTCTCTTAAAACATCCCTGGCCAGCTCTTGTACATTATTCCAGGTAATGTCATTTAGAAATTCTCTATTGAAATATTTAGTCTTCTGATTTGTTTCCAGTTAAACATTTACAAACTAAAGCTACTACAGGTAGTAGCATAACTTTGTTGATTAACTCCTCTAGTTTTTAATCTGAATTTTAAATGCAAAACGGAAATGCACATTTTTTCAGAAGAGTATAGCATTGTGTGTGTGTCCAGCTCTTCAAACTGAGAAGATTTAGTAGGATCAAAGTTGTTGACTTTGGTTTATGACCCTGGTTTTCATTTAGAAGCGCCATACGTACTATTTGGCAAGCAAACTTTATATGGTGTAACTTCTGCTGTTTTGCTTCAAACCTTGTGTTCTATAATTGCTTTGAAAACCTCTGATACCCAGGTCTCTTCTCAGAGACCTTTCCTCTGGTGCTTTCCCTCCCCTTCCCTATAGCTTAAACTTGTGAAAATATGGTTAGATGAATTATATTTCTTTTTGAAGCAACAAACCAATGGGGGACATTTTAAAGGAAGAATGCAGGGATAAGGGCTGAGCAGAGACTCAGTAGAGTCAGGGAAGTAAAAAGTCATAATAGGTGAGAAGTCAAGGTTGGTCCATGTGAAACCCATCTGGGTTTCCCAGCTGGCGCTTATCAAAAGCTCCTGCCTTTCCACAGAGGCTTGGACTCAGGGCCTTATCTTCAGGTGTTGGTTAGAACAAATGGGAAATTCTCCTGGCAGCCTGGAGTCTCCTCAGGCAGGGCTTTTAAGGAGAACTAGGGTCATCCCTGGTGGCTCAGATGATAAAGAATCTGCCTGCAGTGAAAGAGACTTGAGTTCGATTCCTGGGTCAGGAAGATCCCCTGGAGGAGGAAATGGCAACCCACTCCATTATTCTTGCCTGGAGAATTCCATGGACAGCGCAGCCTGGCGGACTACAGTCCATGCAGTCACAAAGAGTCGGACACAGTGTAGCGAGTTAACACTTTGGCTTTACTTCAAGGTCGTCCTCGGGATGCAGACTTGAGTTGTTAGAAATTAGGTGATATTTGTTCAGGTCTTTTATAGGCCAGAGTTGGAAGTTGGTCCTGAGAAGAAGCCTCAGAGGAGCTGGCTAGAGTTTGGTCATAGAGAGAATATTTGTGAAAACAAATGCAAAACTCTTGGGCTTGGTAGCTAAGACCTTGTATATTAGATTTCCTTATATCTTCCTGGTGCCCACTCACCCCATGATCTTTGTGTTCCGGCTGCACTGATTTTCTCCTTCAAATGCGTGTACTCTCAGACCTGTCTTCCAAATGCAGTGATTCCTCTTCCTGAAATCCCCTTCCTTCAGCAGAGGAAAGTGAAACCGCTTCTCTGCGAAGTTCTTCCAACTCTGGGGCCACATAGCCACTCTCTTCTAGATTCTTGAAGCACTTTACTCATAACTCAAGCATAGCACACTCTACCTTGGCTTATTTTTTCTATGTTTCTTTGTATGCTCTTCCTGCCAGCAAAATTGAGTGGTAAGATGGAGGAACTAGGTTATTCTGGCTTTTGCTAAATGTCAGTATAAAGTATGTGCTTCAGTTCAGTCCAGTTCAGTCGCTCAGTCGTGTCCGACTCTTTGTGACCCCATGAATTGCAGCACGCCAGGCCTCCCTGTCCATCACCAACTCCCGGAGTTCACTCAGACTCAGGCCCATCAAGTCAGTGATGCCATCCAGCCATCTCATCCTCTGTTATCCCCTTCTCCACCTGCCCCCAATCCCTCCCAGCATCAGCGTCTTTTCCAATGAGTCAACTCTTCGCATGAGGTGGCCAAAGTACTGAAACTTCAGCTTTAGCATCATTCCTTCCAAAGAAATCCCAGGGCCGATCTCCTTCAGAATGGACTGGTTGGATCTCCTTGCAGTCCAAGGGACTCTCAAGAGTCTTCTCCAACACCACAGTTCAAAAGCATCAATTCTTAGTTGTGGCCAACTCTTTGCTGTGCCATGAACTGTAGCCCACCAGCCTCCTCTGTCCTTGGGGATTTTCCAGGCAAGAATACAGGAGTGGGCTGCCATCCTTTTCTCCAGGGGATCTTCCCAACCCAGGGATCGAACTCAGGTCTTCTGCATTGCAGGTGAATTTCTTTACCATCTGAGCCACCAGGGAAGCCCATGAATACTGGAATGAGTAGCCTATCTCTTCTCCAGAGGATCTTCCTGACCCAGAAATCAAACCGGAGTCTTTTGCACTGCAGGCAGATTCTTCACCAGTTGAGCTACCAGAGAAACCCCAGTATGAAGCAGTTTTTGCAACCATGATGTTTTAGTGAATGGCTGAAACTGAATATTGGGATGTTCAGGAGAAGTCAGTATTACATCATATACTGTAGCTACATTTCCACAGTACGATGCCTGAACATCCGGTTGTAAATAGAAAAGGTGCCAGCATCTAAGGCAGAGCTGTGATGCGACATGGTAGAGACAAGTAGGAAGTGTAGTAGGGATCTCACATCAGGGTGGACCCATCCCCTGCTGTGCCTGATATGCCACTTCAGCCTTCCCTGGCATAAAATCTCATTGTGCAGATATCGCAGTCTGTTTATCAGTCCCCATTTCCACCTCTGCCAGTGCCCACAGCTAGGTTATAGTTCCTGGCCTCTTTTGCACTTGGATATGGGCTCGAGTTCTCTCCAGATGTGGCTGACACACAGATAACCATTTCCAGGCTTAACCCATTAACGCATCCCACAAGGGATCTTTTGTTTCCTTTCCCTACCCACTAGGCAGGAGGCTGAAGTCTTGGAGAAGGGTGGATCCTGCGGCCATATGACCAGGATACCACCGTGGAAATACCCAAATGTACTTTGTGTTAAGACACTGAGATTTGAAGGTTTAACTTAAAAGTACCCGGTGATTAATACTTTAACTAATCCCACTCCAGCAGTCTTGCCTAGAAAATCCCATGGACAGAGGAGCCTGGTAGGCTGCAGTCCATGGGGTCACGAAGAGTCGGACGTGACTAAGCGACTTCTCTTTCACTTTTCACTTTCATGTATCGGAGAAGGAAATGGCAACCCACTCCAGTGTTCTTGCCTGGAGAATCCCAGGGATGCGGGAGCCTGGTGGGCTGCCGTCTATGAAGTCACACAGAGTTGGACACGACTGAAGTGACTTAGCAGCAGCAGCAATCCATCTAGAAATTAACCTTTCATTTCTTAAGCTAATTTAGGTTATGTCTCTTTCAGCTGTAGTACTGGAAAGGGTCCTATAACAACACTTGGCCACTTGAATGCAGTGAAAGCAAAGGAATGGTAGTTTGGAAGTGGAAAAATATTGCGTTTAAACTCAGAGTCCCCAGCTTCCTTGCCCTGTTCACTTTGTAATTTTCATTAAGTGTATTTGGGCCTTACGTTTGTAAACTTATTTGCTTTCTCAGGTTTGACTTTTACCGTGACGACTGAGCTAATCTAATCTTCACTTCCATTACTTGATTCCTCTGCTTCCACAGTGCCATGGTGAAATTCACTGGTTATTTGACCAGACAATCAGGGCAGTGATTGTATTACACAGTCTTTCTATTTTGTGATTGCTTTCTTTTCAGGTAGTTGAAAAGAAAATCCCAGAAATAATCTTAATAACTTCTTCCCAGGTGAAATACATTAAAAAATTATTTGGAAAATTTCCAACATACACAAAAGTGGAGAGAATCACATGATGAACTGATATGCAGCCATTATCAACCTTCAGACATTAGCATAACATTCAGCCTATTTTATCTCCTGTTTCCTGGCTTTTTCTCTCTTTTTTTCCACTGCTAAAGTATGTTAAAGCAAATTCCAAGTATTAAATGTTTCTGGGCACACATGCATGTGTGTGTATGTATACATGTATTACATATATGTGTATGAATATATTATAGAAATATACATTTAATGTCCCAAACCTAAGCAGGGTGCCTTTATTACATCTCACAAAATTGGCAGTGACTCCTCAATAATATCTAATTCCATTTAACATTTCCTCAATTATCTTAGCATGCCTTTTACAACTGGTTTCATTTCAGTCAGCGTTGACCGTAATTTCATCAACATTTCAACCACACATTGCACAAAGTTGTTGCATCTTTTGAGTTTTCTGTAATCTAAAAGTGATTGTAGCAGTTAACATTTAGCTGCTGAACCACTGCAACACTTGGAGGTTTAAGTAAACAGTCTTTTATTTAGCACAGGAGTCTGTGGTTTGGCAGTTTGAGCTGGGCTCAGGTGTGATTGGGTGTGGGTCAGGGCTGGGAGGGGGTCAGGGGTTCATCTTTGCTCTCTGTGTGGTCTCATCCCCAGGAGGCTGACCTAGGTTTGTTCATGTGGTGCTGGGTTTCCCTACACAGTGCGTGGGAACTCCATAGCTGCCTGCAGCCTCTGCTTTCAGTGAGCATGCTGCCTTGTCACATGCTAACTGGCCTAGGAGGTCAGAAGGGCAGCTCACACTCATGAGGTGGGAAAGTAGATCTCACCTTGTAACATGAGATATTGCAGTCAGGTTACAAAGTCAGGTTATGTAGACATGACTACATAAGAAGAACCCACTTACACTTACCTTCCATTTCTTCCCAGGCAAATATATTTGAACTTCTATAACCCTTAAAAACTCTCAAAGAATACTTATTTCCTAAAAGTTTATACATATATTATGTGTGTGTATATCAGTTCAGTTCAGTTCAGTCGCTTAGTCGTGTCTGACTCTTTGCGACCCCATGAACCGCAGCACACCAGGCCTCCCTGTCCATCACCAACTCCCAGAGTTTACCCACACTCATGTCCATTGAGTTGGTGATGCCATCCAACCATCTCATTCTCTGTCGTCCCCTTCTCTTCCTGCCCTCAATCTTTCCCAGCATCACAGTCTTTTCAAATGAGTCAGCTCTTCGCATTAGGTGGCCAGAGTATTGGAGTTTCAGCTTCAACATCAGTCCTTCCAGTGAACACCCAGGACTGATCTCCTTCAGAATGGACTGGTTGGATCTCCTTGCAGTCCAAGAGACACTCAAGAGTCTTCTCCAACACCACAGTTCGAAAGCATCAATTCTTCTGTGCTCAGATTTCTTTATAGTCCAACTCTTCATATGACTACTGGAAAAACCATAGCCCTGACTTATATAACTGAGGTATATTTAATTTACACTTTCAAGTGTACCTAAGTTTATATTTTAAGCGTAAACGAACTCTTCTTAAACTAGGAGAAATTGATCACTTGCTGAATTCTGAGAAACACTGGATTAGGAGCCATATTTTTGTTCCTATATAAAAATTTTGTCTTGTTTTGTTTTCTACATATAGCAAGTTCAATGAATGGATGCATTTATTTCAAACATGTCTTTGCAGTGTCTGAAAAAATTTCTTAAGATATATAACCAGAGTATAATAAAATATTTTTAATAGTTTTAATTTCATCGTATGAGCAGCAGATTTTTTTCTCTGTCTAGAGGGTTACCAAATGCATGGGAACCATCAGGAAGGGAATTCTCTGGATGAAAGCAGTAATTCAGTAGGAGACAAAGAAAGTTATTTATAAAAGCTATCTGTAGACCAAGGGCCTAATTTATGTAGTTAGAACATTTCTGCTGAATAATTTGTAATAAAGAAAAATGATCAACTGTTAAAGACTTTGCCAGGTCAGTTTAATTTGGTAGGAAAGGAAGATGATGAGAAGGTTGATAAAACAGCTATAAATCTTTACTGAATATGCAACTTTAATTGTCTGGCATTAAACTTAGAGATTTTACTTGTAATATGCTGGAACCAGTTTGTACCAACTGGTGAGAGCCAACTGTATTTATTCCTTTCTAATTCCATGTTCAGAAAAGTCACATTGTTAGCTTGGGATTGGCCAAGGTGGGAGTATTTACACCCTAGTTATTGAACAGTCAATCATTAAACATTTATAGCATACCACTGGTCATTAGCCACATAAGAAAAAATGACAGGCACCACTTCCTAGGAATATCGAAAGGAAGCTGCTTCTGCTATGGAGGACAGCCCCAGAAGAGCAGAAGAGAGCTTCCCTTGGCATCTCCCCCATCGACCTGTGTCTCCGGATTGCTGGGAGTCTAGTTTTGCTGTTGCTGTGTTCAGTTGCTCAGTCTCTGTGTCCCTTGGACTGCTGTAGGCCAGGCTTTCCCTTCCTTCACTGTCTCCCAGAGTTTTTCAGATTCATGTACATTGAGTCGGTGATGCTATCTAACCACTTCATCCTCTGCCACCCCATTCTCCTTTTGCCCTAAATTTTTCCTAGCATCAGAATCTTTTCCACAGAGTTGGCTCTTTATATCAGGTGGCCAAAATACTGGAACTTCAGCTACAGCATCAGTCCTTCCAATGAATATTCGGGGTTGATTTTCTTTAGGATTGACTGGTTTGATCTCCTTGCAGTTCAAAGAACATTTGAAGAGTCTTCTCCAACACCACAGTTTGAAAGCATCAGTTCTTCAGCTGTCAGCCTTCTTTATGGTTTAACTCTCACGTCCATATGTGACTACTGGAAAAGCCTTAACTTTGACTATATGGATCTTTATTAACAATGTTATGTCTCTGCTTTTTAATACACTGTCTATGTTTGCCATAGCTCTCCATCCAAGGAGCAAAGTATCTTTGAATTTCATCACTGCAGTCACCATCTGCAGTGATTTTGGAGCCTAGTCGGATGTGAGAAATGAAAAGAAGCAGACACAAGAGAAAGGATAGGAAGTGTGGTTGGTCCTTTGCTTATCTGATCACCTTAGACTCTCATCAGACTCAAGCTAGATCCTCTTAAACATCACCTGAGTCTATTCAGGGAGAAAGGCAGAGATGGAGCGATTCCTTCTACATTAGAGGACTCTGCCATTCAACCCCCTGGGAGTCTCTGCCCTGCCACAGCGTTTCTTATCTGCAAAACAGACACAGGATACTTGTTCCTCCCTTATTTTGCTGTGCAACTGACTTATGGTTAATACCACGTTGCCTGGCACTGTAGAGAAAGAAATGGAATACGGTGAGGTCATTGAGAAGAGCCAGGGCTCTCTGGAGAAAGAGTTGGAAGTCATCAGTGAAAAGTTCACGGGACAGCAGTTTTGGCATCACCGGGGAGCTTGCCAAAAATGCAAAAACACAATTCAGACCTCAGAAACAGCATCTGCGTTTTAACAAGATCTCAGTGATTTTTTTATGCGTGTTATACTTTGAGAGTGATCTAAGTGGTGGTTTGTTCATGGCACCAGAGAAACACCCATGTTACAGAGTGCATTTTAATCTTACTGCTATCTCCTTTTTATTCCTTAGTCTTTGTTTTTCCACTTTGAGGTTCCCGTTTAAGCTTCATGCTTAACAAACTGCTTGGCCTTTCCCGGAAAAACCTTTATATAATCATTATAGTAGAAAATGTATATTGATTTACCTAAAATAGAGGGAGGATGGGGATGGTGAGTGTTAGCTCCTTATCAATAATAGCAGAAATCAACAGATCAGGTATAAAAGTGGAAAGCGCAAGAAACAGATCTCTTTTTATTGTATTTATATGCCATGATGGATGTTAACCAAACCTGTTGTGATAAGCATTTCATAATATGTGTGAGTCAAACCATCATGCTGCGCATTGTAAACTTATGCAGCACTGTATGTCCATTATTTCTCAGTAAAACTGGAAAAAAGAAGAGCAATAGCAGCATCAAAGTGAAGAGAAAATGTTAGTCAGTTAGTTGTGTCCAACTCTTTGTGAGCCCGTGGACTGTAGCCTCAGGCTCCACTGGCCGTGGAATTCTCTAGGTAAGAATACTGGCGTGGGTAGCCATCTCCTTCTCCAGGGGAGTCTTCCCGACCCAGGGATCGAACCCTAGGTCTCCTGCATTGCAGGAGATTCTTTACTGTCTGAGTCACCAGGGAAGCCTTAATATCAGCATATGGTTAAGGAATATGAAAAATGATTTCCAGGATTAAAAAGAAAATAGCTAAGTGATTTAAAGCATTTGTCTCTGGAAAATGGGGCTAATTAAAAAAATTCTGGTTGGGCTCTTTATTTTTAAAAATGTGCATATATAACTTTGATTTTGATATCATTTAATGATGTCATTAAGTCTTGTGTTTTATGCATTCCTATCAATCACTTTATATCTTTTTTGAGAACAAGGTAGAATATAAACAACCAAACAAAACCAAAAACCTTCTCCAAGGAGAGCAAGCAGCCTATAATGGTGGCTAAAATAGGAAACAATGTTTTATGCAGGAAAAGTAGGTCAAATACAGTAACAGAGAGAGGAAATGAGATATTCATACCAGTGGTGACCTCATATCAGTGACCTTATAAGTGCAGGATGAAAAGAGGAAATCTGGGAATAAGAGGAGAGATGGAGAAGCCATATGAATTCATGGTAGGATAAAATTCCTAAAAAGTCCATCTTACTAGGAGAGGAACTTTTCTCAGAGACCTTTCCCCTTGTAATTTATCTGCCAGGGTTGAAAAACTGATGTATTCTCCAAGAGGCAGAAACAATGAAATTTGGGAAAACAAACCACAGAACTTTGGAATGAACTTTAGTCATTTAAGGCTGTAGTTTTCACATTTTATTTTAGCTGTTGATTTTTTTTTTTCTCTTTTTCTTCCAAATGAGATCTTACTCTGAAATCTGATATACCAAAACAGAAGCAAACAGAATTTCTGAAGCTGAAGCAGAGGGCTGAAGGTCTGTGGCCAGCCTGGTCCTGTGAACACCTATCCTGCCTTCAAGATGTTCTGAGCTCTGAAGAACATGAGCAGAAATTGAACTAAGTGGCAACTCACGAACATTCCTTATCTTACTAAGGCTTCAGGAGACACAGTCATGTCCAAGGTCAATGGCAGAGCCAAGACTTGAGCTTGTTGTTCTTGACTCTGAGTCCAGTGCTCCTTCCAATGTACCTTAGTGCTGCCTGTCATGGTTGGAGGGGCGGTTGGCTCCAACAGACTGTAAAGAATTGGATTTATTACTTGGGAATTGTGACTTCCCTGGTGGCTCAGACGGTAAAGCATCTGTCTGCAATGCAGGAGACCTGGGTTTGATCCCCAGGTTGGGAAGATCTCCTGAAGAAGGAAATGGCAACCCACTCCAGTATTCTTGCCTGGAAAATCCCATGGACAGAAGAGCCTCTTAGGCTGCAATCCATGGGGTCACAAAGAGTCGGACACGACCGAGTGACTTCACTTCACTTTCCTTCACTGTTATCATATGCTTAGGCTGCAGTAGACCCTCCAGAAATATTTGTTGAATAAAGAATTAAATGATATGTACAATGTCATAAGTTGACTTACTCCATGATGCTCTTAGGGAGTGAAATGGAGCTGAAAGATGTGAGAATCTCTTCTTCAGGAAGAGAGGTTAGTTCCTGGAAGATGAATGACTTACTGTAATGTCATCTCTGTTAAGCCCAATATGATCCTTTAGTACTCCTCAGCTAGAGAGCTTTCACTGGTTTAGGTTTAAGAGTTTTTGCTCTTCCTGTCTGAATTGCCCAGTATGCAAGGGCATTTTTTAGACCAGCTCTTTTACAAGTTTTCTTTCTGTGGAGATTGACTTTAGCTGTGGAGGTACATGGATCTCTTTTCGCAGATCCAGAAGTTGATTTGACAGCAGCCCAGCCATAGCATCTCAGAAAGATCTCTATTCAGTTTAAACCAAGCCCTCTTCAGTTTTTCATTTTGATACGAACAAGAGAGAAGCAGCAGTACTTGCGGGTAACAGTTCAACTGTGATCACTCACCGTAATTGCTTTTCAGTGGCTTATCTCGAGAAGGGGACTTGTGCCCAGAATCTGTGTTGATTTGGTATCAGTTCGCATCTAGCTCGGGTGAAGATGGCAGCTGAAAGCAGTCTGTTGGCTCCCCTCCTATGTCCTAATAGGTGCCTGTCCCTTTGAGGTGTCTTGGGCAACGACCGTAAGAACGAACAGCAGGAGAAATGCACTGAGAGGAGAAAAGGAAGAGTAAGTTGTCAGTGTCTCAGGAATCAGAGTTGCAGGTATTAGTCCAGCTGCCAGGCACACTCTCTGAGGCCCCACAGTGTCCACGTTTACTTTGTTTTTCTTTGGAAGAATTAGCAAAGGTACTGGTTGGCTGACCTTCCCGCTGCACCCTGTGGCGGAAACTGCCTGTTTAGGTCAGAGTGAAATGTTAGTGATTCCTCCATCCTATTAGTCATTCCACTGCACTGAAGTTACCTTTCTAAAGAGGCAGCTACAAAGATCGTTTTATCTGCAGCGCCAAGGGGGTGGACCAGAGAAGGCACTGCCAAGACTTGGAGTGGCTGGGGTTGACTGGCTAGGTTTTATGCAGGCGAATGGACCAGAGGGACATTTTAAAGTGTTGGCATCAGGACTTTTTCTCCATTGTTTTTCTTCTGACAATAATGAATGAAGCATGTTAGGCTTGTTTTCAATTATGCAACAAGTCTCCATTCATTAGAAACCAAGCTGGTGATCCCAGCTGTACTTCTGTGGCTTTGAAAGTGCAGCTTTCTACCTGACCCAAGGTTGAGCAGTTCCAGTGCTCAGCATCGGAGCTGCTTGCTCAAGTATCCCGGGAGTGATTAAATGTGTGCATATTCAGGAAAGAAAGCTGACTTGCACTTGCATTTAGAGGGCTCAGGGCTTGTCATTTGTTTCTGGGACATGAAAAAATGGGAAATACAACAGCTCCAATCTCCTTCTGTGTTGCAGAGGAAGGCAGCTGTCATGTAACCGGGTGGGTCAGACTCTTGGGTGGGTCCTCATAATGATTATTCTACCTACAAGACTATGGTTTTGGGAATTCATGTTCTTACGGCTAGGAACATTCAGGGTATCACCATAAATCACTGCGGAGGATAATAGTAGAATCCACTTATATTCCTTAGTCTTATGCTACTGTCGAGTATCAGATATACCCCAATTTAGTAACATTTTTTTTCTCTGGAGAAGTTGGGACTGGAGAGAAGAAACAAATATATAAGAACATGCTGATTAAAAAAACCCCTCAATATCAGAAACATCACAATGTGAAAAATTGCATTTTAGTCTTGAGAAAATAAGTATATTATGAAATCATGGGGAAATAATTTTTTCTCTGAACTGAATAGTCATCAGTTGAATTGATTCTTTCTCTTCCAAGTGACCAGTGAATCTTTGATGGTTCGTTCAGTTCAGGTGTTCAGTCGTGTCTGACTCTGCAACCCCATGGACTGCAGCATGCCAGGCTTCCCTGTTAAGATGAGCTTTAAAGGTTTTGTTGCTTCTTGAAGGATTGGAAAATTGGAATGAATAAATGTAATCACGGCAATAATAATGAGTACCACATGGAATAATGACTGTGTGGAAGACAGCCAGAGATTCTGTCTGTGTTGCTTCCAATTCGTTCTGTAACCTGGAGACATGGGTATTATTTGCCCTATTTTACATATGAGGAAACTAAGACTTAGGCAGTTTACATGACTTGGCTGTGCTGTGCTGTGCTGAGTTGCTCAGTTGTGTCCGATTCTTTGTGACCCTACGAACTGTAGCCCACCAGGCTCCTCTGTCCATGGGTATACTCCAGGCAAGAATACTGGAGTGGGTTGCCATGCCCTCCTCCAGGGGAATCCTCCTAACCCAGGGATTGAACCCAGGTCTCCTGCATTACAGGAAGCCAAGGTCACGAAACTAAAAACTAGAGGCTTAGGGTGTGATTGGAAATGTGCTCTGATGCCCTCAAAGCCACACTTCTAGGGTAGCAAAAGATGAAATGTTTAAGCCTTGAGCCAGAGAACAGCAAAGCAGAAACGGAGGATCCTGGGAAAAGACAGGGGAGGGAAAGCTGCTTTGGGGCTTCAGAGAAGAGAACATGGTTCTTGTCTTGGCCTCATGAAGACAGCAGGGCGTATTACGTGGTAAGCTCAAGGCCAAGCACTTTGCACACATTGTCTCATTTAATTCTTACAGCAGTCCTAAGAAGTTATTACTATTCCCATTATACAGACAAGGAAACTGAGACCCAAAGGAGTCATTTAGTTGGTAACTTTAAACTGTGGTCTGTCTGCCTTCAAGCCCTGTGCTCATGACCAGTAAATAATTTAATGACAAACAGAATTATGTTTTATCTGTTAAGTTAGGATGTCTCTTCTGTATTCTCTCACAAACCTCCAGTTCGCCTTTAGCCCCTGCTCCCAGCCCACTGTGGTTTTACCAGTAAATAATTTAATGACAAACAGAATTATGTTTTACCTGTTAAGTTAGGATGTCTCTTCTGTATTCTCTCTCAAACCTCCAGTTCGCCTTCAGCCCCTGCTCCCAGCCGGCTATGGTTTCACAGCACCAGTTTTGCCGAGCGCCTGGGTTGTTTTTGAGCTTGTGTCAAGGAACCGCAAGGTGGCAGTATTACATTGTGCAGTTCCCACAGAAGGGAAAGGGCCCTGCATCTTACCAACCGCAGAGACAGACCACTGTCGGCAAGGCTGGCCTTCGTGGTTCATCCTGTTCTACATACAGACACATGGAAATCATTTCTCACTAGCTAATTCTAGGGGCAAGGATCCTGGAGGCCTCAGCTGAGTGACAGTGGGGTGGCAGGAATACGTGCTCCCCCAGGACATCAGGAAACCAGGAAAGGCTGTTTTTACATTTTTACTTTAAAAATGTTCTGCATCCTGACCCTACACTCGCCCTTCCTGTTTAGTTTTTATGGAATTGATGTTTTAAAAGTATAGGAGTTGTGCAAAGAGCGAGGAGAATAAGGAGAAAGCCAGAGAGCCAGGCTTTGTTGTCTAAGGACAGCATCCAGAGCGCTGGATCTCCTTTCTTGGTGATCTTAACCTTGACATCCAGCACCCCTGTGCTTGCCTTCTCATGCATGAAGTTGGAGGACAGTGTCTGCCTTGCACATTGTTGGGAATATTAAATAAGGCTTGAGACTTGCCTGGTGGTCTAGTTGTTAAGAATCTGTCTTCCAATGCAGGGGACGTGAATTGGATCCCTGGTTGGGGAAACTGGGATTCTGCATACAATGGGGGAGCTAAGCTCTTATGCTCCAACTAAATCCACTGTGGCAGCCACAAAGCCCATTAATTCTGGAGCCTGTGCACCACAATGAAAGCTCCTGTGTGTCACAACTAAGACCCAACACAGCCAAAAAAAGTTAAAAATTAAGGCTAAGCTGCGAAATATGTTTAGGTGCTTAATCATGGAAACCATGTGCTTTCTTCAGATGTTTGTTTCCTTAGCTTAGAGATGAAAGGCAACCAAGAGAAATACCAGGATTCACATCAAAGGAGGGAAGAGGATACTGTAGCGGGGGTAGAAATCAGCACAGTCTATGGACAAAGGATTCCTGTCGAGCTAATAACAAAACATATTTATAAGGCGACAGAACAAAAGGAATTCTCTTTGCTTCTCTCTGTACCATTTTGTAGATTGCCTTGGCATAGCAGTGACAAAAAGTTGTCAATGTTTTTCAAGAGGAGTGGGAAGGTATGAAATGTGTTTGGTTTCTAAAGGTTCTTCAGTTCAGTTCAGTCGCTCAGTCGTGTCCGGCTCTTTGTAACCCCATGAATCGCAGCACGCCAGGCCTCCCTGTCCATCACCAACTCCCGGAGTCACTCAGACTCACACCCATCGAGTCCGTGATGCCATCCAGCCATCTCATCCTCTGTCGTCCCCTTCTCCTTCTGCCTCCAATCCTTCCCAGCATCAGAGTCTTTTCCAGTGAGTCAACTCTTTGCATGAGGTGGCCAAAGGACTGGAGTTTCAGCTTTAGCATCATTCCTTCCAAAGAAATCCCAGGGCCGATCTCCTTCAGAATGGACTGGTTGGATCTCCTTGCAGTCCAAGGGACTCTCAAGAGTCTTCTCCAACACCACAGTTCAAAAACATCAATTCTTCAGCACTCATCCTTCTTCACAGTCCAACTCTCACATCCATACTTGACATAGCCTTGTAGGCATCACTTAAGTTTTATAGGTGTGTACCTGAGATCATTCTTTACATGTGCTAGAGTTATCTGAATATAGACCAAGACCAGGATCCTTGAGCTCTGTTTCAAACCCACCTCTGTTATTTACTGGCTTTATGATTTAAGGCCAGTTGCTTAGCCTCAAAATTATAGTAGTTCCTACTTTACAGGCTGGTAGATAATAGATAAAACTTTAGGATAATGCATGTAAAGTGCTCAGCACATAGTAAGCCCTAGATAAGTGCTGATTATTATTATTAATAACTTTGCCCAGTTATAGTAGTAATAGCAATTTTCATGAGCCAGGAATTCAGTCACAGCTAGGAATCTGGTAACACGTGAAGTTACTCAACAAACAAAAAGAACAAAAGCCTAGGCTCCCCCTTGCAGATCTCTGCTGAAAGACTTCCTCATGTCCTTTCACATCCTTTCCGGGTTCTTGTAGCAGTGCAAAGGTTGTGGTGTCCTCTCAGGCCAAACTGACTTCTCTTTGTACTTAAATTATATTCTTAGGGACCAGTTGGGAACCCACCAGTGCTTTGAACTAGAGACTCCAGCAAGCCAGTAAGTTCAGGGGAATCTCTGGTTTCCAGTGATTCACAGATCAGATGTCACCACAAATAACAGCACTTCTTGATCATCATTTCAATCCCCTTATTTCCTACTCTCCACTGTTTACAGAGATGCTTGCATGTGAAATAAAAGCCTGGGACCATATGATTTCACAGGTGAATTCTGTCAAAAAATTGAAAGAATTTCAATCATTGTCAGACTCTTCCAAAAATTAGAGAGGAAGGAATGTTTCCACGTTCAGCACTTCCTAGATACTAAAGCCAGACAAAGACACTATAAGAAAATAACAGGCCAATATCCCTGAGTAACATAGGTGCAGTAACATAGGTTCAGTTCAGTTCAGTTCAGTCGCTCAGTCGTGTCCGACTCTCTGCGACCCCATGAGTCGCAGCACACCACGCCTCCCTGTCCATCACCATCTCCCGGAGTTCTCTCAGACTCACGTCCATCGAGTCAGTGATGCCATCCAGCCATCTCATCCTCTGTCGTCCCCTTCTCCTCCTGCCCCCAATCCCTCCCAGCATCAGAATCTTTTCCAGTGAGTCAACTCTTCTCATGAGGTGGCCAAAGTACTGGGGCTTCAGCTTTAGCATCATTCCTTCCAAAGAAATCCCAGGATTGATCTCTTTCAGAATGGACTGGTTGGATCTCCTTGCAGTCCAAGGGACTCTCAAGAGTCTTCTTCCAACACCACAGTTCAAAAGCATCAATTCTTCGGCGCTCAGCCTTCTTCACAGTCCAACTCTCACATCCATAGTAACATAGGTACATACCAGCAAACTGGATTCAGGAGCATCTTAAAAGGATCATTCACCATGATCAAGTGGAATTCATCCCTGGGATGCCTGAAAAGTTCAGCATACATACATCAATGAATCTGACACATCCACATTAACAGAATGAAGGGTAAGAAGCATATGATCATTTCAACAGGTGCAGAGAAAGCATTTGACAAAATTTAACATCCTTTAATGATTAAGAACATCAGCAAATTAGGTTTAGAAGAAATATTTCTCAACATAATGAAGGTCATAGATGACAAGCCCACAGCTAGCATCACACTGCTGCTGCTAAGTCGCTTCAGTCGTATCCGACTCTGTGCAACCCCATAGACGGCAGCCCATCAGGCTCCCCCATCCCTGGGATTCTCCAGGCAAGAACACTGGAGTGGGTTGCCATTTCCTTCTCCATAGAAACTTAAAATCCTTTAAACTTAGTGGAAAGTTAAAACCGTTTTCTCTAAGATTAGCAACAAGATAAGGATGCTCACTCTCATCATGTCTACTCAACATAGTACTAGAAATCCTAGCCTTAGCATAGCAATTAAGCAAGGAAAAGAAAGAAAAGGCACCCAAATTAGAAGGAAGAAGTAAAAGTGTCTGTTTTCAAATGATATAGAAAATCCTAAAGACGCCACTAAAAAAACTGTTATGTGCTTAGTTGCTCAGTCATGTCTGACTCTTTGTAACCCCATGGACCACAGCCTGCCAGGCTCCTCTGTCCATGGGGATTCTCCAGGCAAGAATACTGGAGTGGCTTGCCATGCCCTTCTCCAGAGGATCTTTCCAACCCAGGGATCGAACCCAGGTCTCCCACATTGCAGGCAGAGTCTTTACTGACTGAGCCCCCAGGGAAGCCGGTTAGAACTAGTAAATGGATTCAGTAAAGTTGTAATATACAAAATAAACAACCAGTTGTGTTTCTGTATACTAAAAAAGAACTGTCTGAAAGAGATATTAAGAAAGCAACCTTGTTTATAGTTGAGTCAAAAACAATAATAAAATACTTTGGAATAAATCTAACCAAGGAGCTGAAAGACCTTGTACACTGAAAACTGTAAGGCCCTCATGAAAGAGCCTGAAGAATGTACTAATAAATGGAGAGTTATCCTGTGTTCTTAGATGGGAAATAATGTTGTGAAGATGTCCATACTACCCAAAGTGATCTACAGAGTCAATGCAATTCCTTTGCAAATTTCAATAGGATTTCTTTATAGAAATAGAAAAAAACTATCCTAAGCTGGTATGGAATGACAAAAGACCCTTATCTTGTAATAGAAGGAAAGAAAGACCTCATATAACTCAGTAGCAAAATAAGCAAATGATCCAATTAAAAACAGGCAAAGAACCTGAATAGACATTTTTCCAAAGAAGATGTGCAGATGGCCAATAGGTACATGAAAAAGTGCTCAAATGTCACTAATTGCCACAGAAATGCAGATCCAACCCATAATGAGATAGCGCTTCATACCTGTTATCAAAAAGGTAAGGGCCCAGCAATTTGTGTTTTCAGCAAGCCCTCCACATGATTCTGATGCCTGCTCAAGTTTGAGAACTCCTTCCTCCAGCCACCAAAATAGGTCGGTCCTGTGCCATGGAGGTGCTTTGGTGCTTTTTTCCAGGGATTAGGCTACTGAGAGCAAGAGGCATGATGTTGTTCTTTATGGTCTTATCTTTATTTTGTCATATTATCTCTTACTTTTCCTGTAGAGAAGCTAACAGGATTTAGAATCCTTCTTACAACTAAATCCAACTGTCTTACTCTGCTGGCTTATGCATAAATATATTAGACTTTTTCTCTCTATTGCTCATTATTGCAAAATGTGAGGTTGAACATTTTAGCCGAATTTACCCTTTTAAAAATTAACCAGTAGCATGCCATTTCATTCCCTAACAATTGTTTTCTTTTGTGTGTCTCTTTTTTTTTCTCTTTAGGAAGCAAAATACTGTATCTTCATCGTCTTTAATCCTGAGGCTGAAAATTGAGAACAGCTTGTGGATTTTGCATGTGTATGTATACGACAGCAGTTACGATTGCTTCAAATATTATGGCCCTGATAACACCAACGCCAAAACTATTAAATAAGGCTAATGCAGCCATATAACTTACAAAGCAGTCACATGTATTTTCTTATTTGGTGCTTCCTTTTGCTATAGATACTATTTTTATTTTAAAAATGAGGAAACCAAGGTTCAGAGGGTTATGATTTAATCAGTGAGCATCATGCGATTTTTTTATGGGGCTTCCCAGGTGGTGCAGTGGTGAAGAATCTGCCTGCCAGTGCAGGAGACACAAGAGGTATGGGTTCAGTCCCTGGGTCAGGAAGATCTCCTGGGATAGGAAATGGCTACTCACTCCAGTGTTCTTACCTGGAAAGTTCCGTAGACAGAGGAGCCTTGTGGGCTACAGTCCATGGGGTCACAAAGGGTCAGACACGATGGAGCGTACACACTCACCATATCATTTTAAACAGAACTTTCTCTTGAAATAACAGTAACAACTAAAGCATACGGAATGCTAAGACCTAGAGACTGTCATCCGGAGGGAAGTAAGAAAGAGAAAACAAATGTGTGATATTGTTTGTATGTGGAATCCAGAAAAATGGTACAGATGAACGTACTTGCAAAGCAGAAATAGAGACACATGCAGGGAACAGACTTATAGATGCCATGGGGCGGGGGGTGGGGAGAGGGTGGCATGAAGTGGGAGATTGTAGTTGACATATATATACTACTGCGTATAAAATGATAAGGAACAAGATCCTACTGTATAGCACAAGGAACTCAACTCAGTGCTCTATGGTGACCTACCTGGGAAAGAAATCTGAAAAAGAGAAGCTATATCTATATGTACATACAACTGATTGACTTTGCTGTGCAGCAGAAACTAACACAGCATTGTAAAGCAACTGTACTCCAGTAAAAATTAAAAAAAAAAAAACAACCATGCTGGGTGCTGTCTTTGTGCCAGGTACTGTGATAGATAAGTTCTGTTTTACTTGACCCATAAAATAGCCCAATGAGGTGGTAGGTATTCCTATTCCCATTGTACGATGGGTAAACAAAAGTTAAATAACTTGCTTTGTTTTTCAAAGGTTAAATTACTTGCCTTATGGAGCTAGGATTCAGTTCCAGGTTTTTAAAATCCGAAGACACTGGTTATTTTTGCCTGTTACAGGATCTCTGGAGATGCTCATCTGAGCAGTATCTTAATCTTTAGAAGCTGTATTACGAAGGAAATTCCCCCTTCCACTATATTCTGTATGCAGCAAGAAACACAGCAAGAATGAGCCAGAGATTCCATCAAAGACTTG
>SJYA01000759.1:1690020-1806316 GCA_006410615.1 Neotragus moschatus | reverse complement strand
CCAGAAGCCAGGAAGAAGGAAGGAGTCCTCTTCAGGTTTTAGAGAAAGCAGGGTCCTTCCAACACCTTGAACTTGGACTGCCAGAATTGTGAGAGAATACATTTCTATTTTATGGCACCTAGTTTATGGTATTTTGTTACAGCAGCCCTAGGAAACAAATATGCTTGCTCTGATTTTTGTCCCACAGATACGGAGATAATAAAAGGTTGCTATTTATTTGTAGGGTAATTAAAAAATTTTGTGTAACCACTGGAGGAGGAAATGGCAACCCATTCCAGTATTCTGGCCTGGGAAATCCCATGGACAGAGGAGCCTGGCAGGCTACAGTCCACGGGGTCCCAAAGAGTAGGACATGACTTACAGCTGAACCACCACCACTACCACGACAATCGTACACGTGTTGTTTTAGATTATATAAGTATGTGACGATTCTAAGAAGATTCATTTTGGGAATGGGTGGGATCTGGGCAATCTGGGAGAAAATGCAGTAAGAAACACATAAAACACCTTGTAGCAAGAATAGCCTGACCTGTACATTGCCATTGCCACTGAGATAAATAGACATCAAACACGTTTTGTGTCCCTGCATCATACTCTGAGTTCCCAATCCTGGAAAGCTTCCAATGGACAAAGTTAGATTGTTTCCCCACCACTGACTATATCAGGGAATTAGGGCAAAAATCTTGACCTTTGGATTTTTAAGGGGACTGAGTGGGATGTATCTGGATTTACCATCATATAAAAGCTCTTCGCATTTGCAGTAGGGTCATTACTCCTAAAGAAACTGAGCTATATTGGCATAGGGCAAAGATTTCAGGGACCCTCAATCCAACATATAAATGTCCTCTAAAAGAAATTGTTTGAAGAAATAACAAAAATGGGTTGATACCATGATAGATGAAAAATCCCAACTGTCAAAAGAAAACAGAGTAGTAGTTCAGTGAACTGACAAACCACATTCTCTGGGCCTGCTTTGAATTCTTCCTCAAATTCCTTTCACTGGAATTCTAGGTGTGGCGGTCATCAGTTCAAGTCTTAAGGAAGAGGAATGGCGAAACGAAAGCTTTACTCAGACTACCTAGGCACTCTTCTTAAACCATCTGAAAATGCTTTTGCTTAACTACTAAAACATTTTATCGATCCCTATTTTTATCCTCTTTCTCTCCCTCTCTCTCTCTCTCTCTCTCTCTCTCTCTCACATACATGCACACACACACACAGAGGCAGAATTGATTACACGCAGCAGTTCAACAAAAAAAAATCAGAATTGCAATGCACACACCACTCCCAAATTAATAAAACATTGCACTCAAACACATTGTAGATCATTTGCTTTTCATCTATTTTGCAGAGAGAGGACAGCACGATTGTGCTCACCTCATTATGGGAGAGCGAATCTTCTGCCTTTAATAATTACTGCTTTAACGTTTGCTGTTTTTTCCCCCCAATTTGGATTATGTGTGTGTGTGCGTGCACATGTCTGCTTTTTATAACAATTAAATAGCTAAGCAATTAAGCAGTTAAATAAATAATAGAGGAAAAAGGAAGATAACATGGTTAATCCACTCTCATAAAACTTATTACTGATTACTTTTCTCAAGTTAATGTACCACAAGCTTATAAACTCCTGACGCATTGCTGAAAATGGTGTTCTAATGAAGTAGTGTGCACCCCACATCGGTATGTATGTTCTGCAAGCAGCTGCTGCCTTGCAATTCTGTAACTGATGTTATAGATGCTAATATCCGAAACCAGTCTTTAAAGGCTTCTCTGCTTGCATGTCAGCTGCCCAGCTCAGGGAAAAGATCATCGTGTCCAGCGCCCTGGCAGCGCAAGCGGATTTGTCAGTTCCCGCCAGCGTCGCCTTGCAGTCTTCTCTGCCGCAGTCTCTGCACACACACTGCGCTTTCCCAGCACTTTGCTCTGGATCTTCCATCCCTTAAAGGCTACCGCAGTTCTGATCATTACAAAAGTACTGAGGGAATGCACTCAGCCCTCTGGAATTGCAGATGTCTAGCAGAATCACACGCCCCAGAGAGCTGCTTATTGAAATGACATGAGACAAAATCCGAAGCCTGAGTATTTCACTGCAGAGGGGTATTAGTCCTGACCCTTTTATTCATTGGTCCTCTCATTTTCAATCTGCACTAACTAAAATATAAATGTTTTTTAAAGTAGTAAAATATTCACAGCCTTCTATATTTTACAGGTTGTCATCTGCAAGATGTTTCAAGAAGAAATTCCAAAACCCTATGAAGCGATCCAAAGTAGAGAGTGCATGGGGGAAATATGTTCAGGGAACTTATTTTAGGGGGCAAACGCCTCACTTAAATAGCTTAAACTTTTAGAAATTGGATGAAAAACTAGTCAGCCTAACTGAACAGAGAACTTTTGTTCAGTATCTTTGAAGAAGACAGAGTAATACTCATTGTTTTCTTCTTTTCTCAAATACACCAGTCTCTTGAGACCCCAGGCTCCCCTGTCCTTTACTGCCTCTTCTAGAGGTGGCTCAGATTCATGTTCATTGAGTCAGCGATGCTTTCTCCAAAATTCCCAAAATAGGACCAGTGCAAGAGGAAAACATAGATCATGTCTCCACATATGCTATGATCTTTTCTACAGATTGGTTCATCACTTTTTCCTCTTTCGTGATTTCCTTTCCCACCTTTTCATCTGTCTTCATTAAGGCTCTCTGTTGTTGGAACACAGAAACACATTAACTCTAGCTTAATTAAAGGAGAGATAAAGTGGGGTCTCATAAGGCACCAAAAATAGAATTTGGAAAATGATAAAGAAACATAGCGGAGAGCAATTAGCAGATAACAGTTCTCGCTGTCTCTCCCCCTCGCTTTCTCTCCTGCTTCCCTTTCCAGTCTTTTCATCTCTGCCTCTTGTAAAATCTTCACTCTTTCTTTACCCCTAGACCAGCCTTTTCTGCTTCTCCATGAACATGAAAAGATAGTGATACCGTCATCTTAAACTCTAAGTTAGCCTGTCGTAACAGGTCCAGCACCTGCTGCTAACTGCCAGGAAGTTTAAAGTCTCAACTATAAATTTCAGGGAGAGAGAAACTGATTGACCATCTTGGATCAAGATATCAATTCAAGTCCAAGTCAAGTGTGACTGGTGGGCTGAAGTAAAGACCTGATTTGTCTTGCTTTCCTCTAATAAGTATCTCTGCCAACAGCAAGAAGAAGAAATCAGTTTAACAGAAGGAGGCTATGCTCTAAATCAGAAACTTCAGTATTTACTACATTCTACTTCTGAACTCTTATATAGCTTTTTGGCCCAGTTTCAATGCACTCCATCGGCCAATCTTGCTCAGATCTATGAACCAAATTTACTCGCTCCTGGATACAGTGCCTCGTCATACAGTTTACTTCATTCATTCTTATTATATACTTTTGCTTACGTATCTATCTTTTCCAACCATGTGATTCATCTTGGTGCCCCTGTAGTACTTAGACTAATGCCATTAGGTGGTTGTGTGCATGGTATAACTGGCATACTGAAAGACTAAATGAAGAAAACCATCTTTCTTCCTTTAACTCATTTTTTTTTGGTCTCTGAACATGTATCATGCACCCATTTATTACTTCAGCAATTATTAAGCACATATTATCTTTCAGGCAGTGTGCTAGACACCATATACGTAGTGATGAACAAAATAGAATTGCCATTGTGAATCTCTCTTTATTATAAAGCTAAGTAGTCAAGTAGGTAAATATAAAGTTATAAATTATGATCAGTGCTATCAAGAAAATGTGTATTTTATGTCAATATCATGCAGAGACCTGATTTAAACTGAATAGTCAGGGAATTCCTCTGAGTAAGTAACCTGTCATCTGTCTAGAAATCTTCCAAGTGAATAGTGGTGGGGGGAGAAACGGGAAGATTCTGCCAGGAAAAGGATAGCAGGTATGAGAGTCCCAAAGTGGGAAGGAATTTGATGTGTCTCAAGAATGACAGAAGGTCAGTATGCCCAGAGTCTTCAGCAGTCAGATGAAAGGAGCAAACTGGCTGCAGAGGTATGCCAAAGTCAGCTTATAGACAGGACAGTGGTTGGTGTTTGATCCTGAGAGAAAGGGAGTGCTTTCAACAGGCAGGGTCATGATTCAAGTTTGCATTCTTAAAAGAACACTCTAAATGCAGCTTGGACAATGGATGAGAAAGAGGAGACAGTACAAAACTGGAAGCAATAGTTCACTAATACAAATGGCACATGCATTTAAACTCTTTGAAGACATCTTTCCCTACTTATTAACCTAGACAGCATATTAAAAAGAAGAGACATTACTTTGCTGACAAAGGACTGTCTAGTCAAAGCTATGGTTTTTCTAGTAGTCATGTGTGGATGTGAGAGTTGGACTATAAACAAAGCTGAGCACCGAAGAACGATGCTTTTGTACTGTGGTATTGGAGAAGAGTCTTGAGAATCCTTTGGACTGCAAGGAGATCCAACCAGCCAATCCTAAAGGAAATCAGTATTGGAAGGACTGATGCTGAAGCTGAAGCTCCAATACTTTGGCCACCTGATGTGAAGAACTGACTCACTGGAAAAGACCCTGATGCTGGGAAAGATTGAAGGCGGGAGGAGAAGGGGAAAACAGAGGGTGAGATGGTTGGATGGCATCACCAACTCAATGGACATGAGTTTGAGCAAGCTCTGGGAGTTGACAATGGACAGGGAAGCCTGGTATGCTGCATTCCATGGGGTCGCAAAGAGTTTCAGACACAACTGAGCAACTGAACTGAACTGAACTTCCCTACTTATACTGCTAAATTTCTCTTTCTGCCTTCACCTTCAGGACTGGTACTCTCTCAATGACTTCCTTTCTGCCATCTCTGTGACTGAACCATGGATTCTTCTTGATATTTTTGTGTCTTTCTTCCATCTTCTCCTAAGCCAATCCTCTGTCCTCTTCCAGTGACTACTCCTATATTTCTCTCTCTTTTTGGAATTTCAGTCAGCCTCAGTTTAGTCAAAGTCCTTTTATTGATTCATATACTTTTATGAATTGTGACAGATTCGAAGTATGAGTGGTCACTGGAATTATTTAGGAAACATCTTCAAAATTTTGATTTCTTAGCCCTACTTCCAAAACTCCCAATTAGCAGGCACGTGGGAGTCTTAGATGTTTATATTTTTGAATAGTTCCCCTGAGAAAAACTGATGATCATCTGTGTTTGGAAACCTTTGTTATTAGACTGTTATCCAATTCATATCATAATTACTTGGTTATAAAAATCATCTCTTAAAGTTTCCAGAGGTCACTTAAGAGACCTATTGAAATTTCAGCATTTGAAGTCATAATACAATCATTTCCCAATGACTTGTCCAAGGCTGGCAATGTTCTTTTCCTGTGACAACAGCTCCCCTGTTATATGCCTGCCCTCAATGACAGAGAATTATATCTTAGATATAGAGTTACAGGGAGGATTTCTCTAGATCCTGTAGCCACATTTTATTAGCAATTTGATACTAGTTGCATATAATCCTAGCAGTAACAATAAACATTTTGATGCTGTGTCATATTAGGGAAAAAATTATTTTTTTTTATTACCTCACTCACTTAAAAAGGTTAAGATATCAGGTCATGTGAGAGAACTGAAAACTATAAGCTTATGTGATCTGCCTATGAGAAAAAAAAAAAAATAAGAGAAAATTCAAAAACTCTGAGCTCCCAAATTTCCAGTCTTCTGTTTCTCACCCAGAGCCATACTACCTCCCACACTGCACATGTTGTAAACTTTATGTGGCCCATCTGTTAAAGAGTTTGTTTTCCAAATTTGCAGGGGCTTGGCACTTCTGGACCAAGTATCAGAACTAACTGTGACATAGTTTTTTGTTGTTGTTGTTTGTTTTTTTATCTTTTCAATAATTTTGAATTGTGAGGACACTAGTGTTCTAAAGGGCCTGGGAAATAGAGGAAGTAAGCTTTATATACAGAAAAAGTACAACAAGGGTTAAACATCATGGCTTAGGCAAAGGTATACTTAACACCCGCCATGATGACCGCAGTAGCAATGCTAAGGGGTATATTGCATTTCCAGGTTCAGTCGTGGGCTGAATGTGGGCACAGTTTGNAGGAAGTAAGCTTTATATACAGAAAAAGTACAACAAGGGTTAAACATCATGGCTTAGGCAAAGGTATACTTAACACCCGCCATGATGACCGCAGTAGCAATGCTAAGGGGTATATTGCATTTCCAGGTTCAGTCGTGGGCTGAATGTGGGCACAGTTTGGCATTTGAAATTAGGCAGATTCAGACCATGATGTTTTCTCACAGTTAATGCAGAGACCATAGATAATAATTATGTTGCTGAGCCTACAGAGCATCTTTACGACTGATCCTCTATTAAACTGGCAAAACAAGAGGATAATGTCTCCAGCACTAACAAGTTGGCAGGGAAGTAGCTGGCAACTCCTCCCACTAATGTCCCATCTGTGCGAACCTTCAGTATGATCTAGAAGATTGTTTCCCCACACAGGTTGTGCCTGCAGTGAGATCAAGAGACAGTGAGACCCATCGAGCAGAGGTATCTTTACTGTTTTTGCAAGGCACTGCCATCAGAGGGGGAGCAGTGCATGGGATTAAACGCTAATACCATTATGTCATTCTAAGGAGAAGTATCTATGTGGGCATATTGACAGGAAAATAACCGTTTCTAAGTGCTGACTTGTCCCAGTGACATAAAAGTCACGGAACAAGAACAGTTTCTAACCAGGATTCATTTGAGAAAAGCCTTTTGTTTCTTTTCATGGAGACTTGGAAAACCACTTTTGTTTAAAAATATCCTTTCTGTTGATTGCTAACACAGTCCACGGTACTTTCCCAGCCTTGACTCTCCTCCAACATCCTGGGTCGGTTGGCTCAGATTTTGCTCTAAAAGTGCAGAGGGGAAGGAAGAAAGGCTTGTGAAAGCAGAGGGAGTGCACAGACCAGCTGAGGCAAATCCTAATTCTCCCCCCTGTAGTGATGTGTGTCATCCTACCCTTCCGATGCCACCCAGGAAATCGTCTCTGGATGGGCATTCCAGGCAGAAATAACATCTGCCTGCTCTGATCTCCTAAGCATTCATTTGATATTCACTGTGTATGGCTCATGTTTTAAAAATATTGAACTGTACAGCCTGTTTTTCCTTTTGTATGATCCACGGTGCCTAGAACAGGGGCGTCATCTAACACACTTTGTATCATGACTAAATAAGTGAATTCTAAGCTGTCCTCACTGAAGGCCATAACAGGGGACCATCATCAGGTCACTCACCAACAAGGTGCATCACCCATGCCTCAACTCCTCCTCGGTGGATCCTGTGGATAATAGGTAGTGATAGCTAACACTTTGATGTTTTTATGTACTAAGCTGGTTCCAAACAACTTTGTTTAACTCATTTAATTATTACAATAGGTATTGTTATTATTTCCGTGTTACATATTAAATATAACTGAGGCCCCAAAGACTGGAGCTTTTTAGGATCTTACAAAGTAATAAGTGGAAATGTTGAGACATGAACTTGAGTGATCTATCTTCAAAGCTAAGTTCTCAAACACTATACTACTGCCTCTGGATGAGATTCCTAAATGTTTATAGGGAACATAAAAGGAACCATATTTGCATCATCTCTGAGACCTCGTGTACAGAAATCTAGAGGAGGTAATAAAGCTTTAAATCACTTGCTTTCTCGTGTGTTCTCCTTCATGGAATTCACTTTGAATGCATGTTAGGAGTTTGAAGAAGTCTGGGAAGTTATTTCCTTCCATCTTCTCTTCATCAATTCATACCCATAACCCCACCCTACATTTATTCACTCCCCTTCTTCTCCACAAAACAAGGCAGAGACAAAGACTTATAAAATATTAATGCTACCAGAGACATAAGCAAGTACCGAGGAAATTCTTCCCTCTCTGGAACGTTTCATCATTACCTGATTCATCAAGCAACTCTTGTTCATCCAAACATGGTTTTGGTGAAGTGTTTCCTTACCTGTAGGTGACTTCAGTGCCTCCCACAGTTGTTTGTTCATAGCTACATCATAGTGATTATCTTTTTAGAAGACTGCTATTTATTTGCACTTAAATCTCCCCTCCTTAGCTGTAAAATCCTTGAGAATAAAGACTAGTTATTGTCTTTACTAATTTAATATTGTTAGTTCTCTGCATTATAGCAGAGACTTAAAATGGATGTTCTGAATGAATTAATGAAGCCAGTTCAAAGCCCTCATTTTATACAGGAGGACACTGCAGTGCAGGTGGAAATGTAAAGTAACTGCTCACGATCATATAACTACTCAGTGGAAAGGCTGACCTCAAGTCAGCTGCACTTTCCATTATGAACGCCAACTGTTCTCCCTCAGCCTAAAGCAAACCTGACCTCCTTAATACCTGAAAACAATAGCCCAGCACCAACAGCTATCTCCTTTCAATCTTAGAACGCTTATAGGAGGTCAGCCCTGGGATTTCTTTGGAAGGAATGATGCTAAAGCTGAAACTCCAGTACTTTGGCCACCTCATGCAAAGAGCTGACTCATTGGAAAAGACTCTGATGCTGGGAGGGATTGGGGGCGGGAGGGGAAGGGGACGACAGAGGATGAGATGGCTGGATGGCATCACCAACTCGATGGACGCAAGTCTGAGTGAACTCTGGGAGTTGGTGATGGACAGGGAGGCCTGGCATGCTGCGATTCAGGTGGTCGCAAAGAGTCGGACACGACTGAGCGACTGAACTGAACTGCACTGAATCTGTAACACTTACTTAGCTATTTTGCTACTGCCCTGTATTTTAACCTAGGTGTACATGTGTGTGCATTACTCTTCTCTGCTTGGGTTATAATTATTTGAATGTTAAAAATGTACCTTTTTTTTTTCTTTGCACAATGTTTTGATTGCTTGGGTATTTGCACTTGGAAAACTTAGGCATCAATTATCTCATCTATGCTCACTGTTCTATCATGACTTCTAGCTACGGCACCAGGCACATGCTCAAGTACCAGACTTCTGTTTCCAAATGTGTACATGGTTCTACGTCTCTGTATCTCCCCTACAACCTTCAGAACACTCCTCTGGACAGCTATCAATGGTCACAAAACCAAAATGAGACCATTCTGAGACTGGGTTAAATGGGCTTCTTGTTTTCCCTTGGAAGCTCCCTGTGGAATGGCAGGGGATAATTATCCTAGATAAAAACTTTTTTGTTGTGCAGCTTACAGAGATTCTTCAGACTATCTTGAGTGAGGACGTCTGCAAGTGCAGGAAATTCTCTGGGCTTGGAGGAGTCAGATCTTAAAAGCTGTCAGGAAGCAAAGCAGTTATTTTGCCAGTTCCCCATTCTCATTCTCTCTCCTCTCCCCCTCTCCCTCCTTCTTTCTCAATCTCTCTCTCTTTACCCCCCTTTCTACTTTAAGGAACATGTGGTCTTTCATCTGCATGGCTGCTTTATCACTCTCTCTTTCCAGATCTTCGGTCTTTGTCTACATATATACAGGGCAGTCATTGCCCTATATCTCCCAAGTACACTTTTTCAAGTCATAGGCATCTCTGAAACACAATTCCAAGGTCGTTAAAGAGCCAGTAAGACGGTACTAACTTGGGCCAGGCGTTCACCCCCACCACCACGATCTGTTCAGCCCAGGAGTCACAGTCATGTGAAGTAGATGTGAGTTTATACCATCTGATATGACTGTGGTAGGACACCATGGAGAAACAAAGAGATGAGAAAAAGTGAAATTTTACTTTTAAAAACTTAACAGCAAGCTGCAGATCAAGACTAAGCAACTTTTTTATGACCTCTATTATCTTTCCTGAAATCAGGAAATACAGAAAGTATCATCATTAGGTGGTCAGAAAAAAATGGAGGAACAACTGTCATTATCTTCCACAATATTTCANGTGAAATTTTACTTTTAAAAACTTAACAGCAAGCTGCAGATCAAGACTAAGCAACTTTTTTATGACCTCTATTATCTTTCCTGAAATCAGGAAATACAGAAAGTATCATCATTAGGTGGTCAGAAAAAAATGGAGGAACAACTGTCATTATCTTCCACAATATTTCACCATTACCCACATCTCAAAGATTCTATCAGTGCCCTCTCTTCTATCCAAAGTAAACTCCTTTACTTAGGATGGAGAAAATTAGAGAAAAGATTCAGGACCTCTTCAAGATCCCTTGAAACACCTTAAGATATGGTTACCTAGGATGTGACCTCCAGCTTCTAGGGGTCAACACAATTATTGTATCTCTAAACATCACACCAATGTCCCAAGCAAATAGATAAATGAAAAGACTAAGAAAGAACTGCTACCTCTCTTTGAACGATACTTATCTGAGGTTCCATGAAACAATTCATTATCTCATTGGTCAGATTTTGTCACAAGACTGCACTGAGCTTCAAAAAGATTAAAGATATGTAATTGTTTTTTTTTTTTTACTTTATTTTACTTTAAAATACTGTATTGGTTTTGCCATACATCAACATAAATCCACCACAGGTGTACACGTGTTCCAAATCCTGAATCCCCCTCCCACCTTCCTCCCCATACCATCTCTCTGGGTCATCCCAGTGCACCAGCCCCAAGCATCCTGTATCCTGCATCGAACCTAGACTAGTGATTCTTTTCTTATATGATATTATACAATTTTCAATGCCATTCTCCCAAACCATCCCACCCTCTCCCTCTCCCTCTCCCACAGAGTCCAAAAGACTGTTCTATACATCTGTCTCTTTTGCTGTCTCTCATACAGGGTTATCATTACCATCTTTCTAAATTCCATATATATATGTGTTAGTATACTGTATTGGTGTTTTTCTTTCTGGCTTACTTCACTCTGTATAATCCGCTCCAGTTTCATCCACTTCATTAGAACTGATTCAAATGTATTCTTTTTAATCTTTTAAATGGGCATAATTGTGTCTAGCTAAGAACCAGGAATCCATTCATCTCTTAAAAAAGAAGGGCAGGATGATATTTCATAACTTATTAATAGTCTACCATAGACTCTAGTTCCTGCCCTTAATCTGTCTCACTTGTTTATAGATTTTTGATCTTGATCATTTTTTCCTGTCTTTTTTAAAGTGTATCCTACCCTTGAATATTGTGATCCTCAACTATGTTTACACCTCTTCCTTTCTGATTATTTTTCTAACTTTTCTACTTTCCTCAATTCCTCAATTTTACCCTCCAAGTGTCCCAAGGACTCTGTCTTTTCTTCTTTATATCTGCTTTCCTCCACCCCTATCATTTTTACTTATCAGCACTATATAGCTCTTTGTCTCTCTTTTAACTTCCAGGAGCATATTTAGGTCAGTTACTAATCACTTTTAATTGATTATCCCACCAATTAAAAACTCCAAAAATCTAGTGAAGTCTAAGAAAACAATTAAAAATGTAATCCAGAGAAATCTCAGAAAGGAAACTCTGACTCCCCTCCTCAGGTAAGGTCACTCATTGCACACCTTCATTCTCCCTTGAAGTTCTTCATCAGGCTTAGAACAGTTGTAAAAAGCTTTACTTGTTTTAATTGTGCAATTATTTAGTCAATGTTTGTGCTTCCTACTAACATACTAGGTCTTGAGAACAAGAAAGATATCAGTCTTATCATTGAACTGTATTTCCAGTGATTCACACAGTATCTTCCTTGTAATACTCATTCAGAAAAACAAATAGACAATCAAATGAATGAATGAAAATCTCATCTGGTCTACTTCCCAAAGTCCTCATGGGGCAACATTACTTTGGTCCTCAAGGTATTCCTGAGTTTTTAAATAGACTATGGGTTTAGTGCTCTCAGGTAGAATCAACTCCCATAGTCACTGCGTCTGTATGCCAAATAATTTTCAAAGATGGATATAAACACAATAGTGTATGGAAGAGCTGTGTCATCTAGTCAAGGTTGGGAGACCTACATAAGAAGCCTGATTACTTTCAGAAAGTTCTTTGATGACCACAGAACCAGAACAAGGGGGCATAGTTAGAGTTAATATTTAGTGTACCCGGGCCCAGATATGCTGATATATCTATCCTCATAATAAAGATAACTTTGATGATGGGATAAACATGTTGTCTTGTACTTCTTCTCTCTTCCATACTTCTTAAAAGATTTGAGTCTGGAAAAAAAAAAAAAGGAATATTATTATCTCTCCTTTGGGCACTGTTATAAGGATTAATACAAATATTTAGCACAATTTCTCACATTGAATAAGCACTCAATAATTGGAAATTATTACCCTCCCTCCCCACACCCAGTCTTCCATGGGTATGGAAGATTGATTCCATCAATCTCTTTTTTAATTAACCTATTTCTTGAGATATGTAAAGTTAAATCTCAGTCCAGTTGGTTAGGGAATCCATTTTTATATCTCTGTTCTGAAACATTATGTGTTGATTTAACTTTCAGAGACTCTTGTTACCTAAAACTCAGATCTCTAGACCTCATCAACTTACTATACCAAAAAAGTCATAATAATAATAATAATTTACGCTTCTTAGTTCCTATCTCTATCCACTAATGGCAGACCTCCATCTCCCAAGAGAGCTCCCTCTACCCACCCAAATACTTTTAAAAGTCCCCAGAGTCAGTCTCACAAGGGCTGAATCAGCATTTCTGCTGCAATGAGTATTTTTCCTTTTCAACTATCCTCTTCTTATTTTCCTTTGTTTGTGGTCTTAGCTTGCCCTATCTCCAGCAATAATCAACTTAGCCCAGCAACAAGACTGAGGAATAAATGCCATCAAGTCCTCCTTTTCTCTGTTCCAAGTGCACTCTCACTATCATCTTCTTCCTCTTGAGCCAAAACCCCTGAAGGCTCTCATACTTGTCAACACATACCAATGGACCTAGATGGTCAGAGAATAATCCCAACTGCTGCTCTGTAATCTCAGTCCCTGCTCGGATTCAGTCATGACATCCTATTGACTAATTTATATTCTTTTTAAGTTGTTAGATCCCATAACAATGTAGTTCCTATCTACCTATAACTTGTTCTCAAATAACTTCTCATTCTGTGGGCTATATTTCTGGTAATGGTACCAGGCTCAAAAAACTCAAGAGTAGTCTCACGTCCTCTCTTTTGCTTCTCACAGTCAATTCCAATTACTGCAGACTTTGGGCTTCCCTGGTGGCTTAGTTGGTAAAGAATCTTCCTGCATTGTAGGAGACCTAGGTTTGATCCCTGGGCAGGGAAGATACCATGGAGAAGGAAATGGCAACCCACTCCAGTATTCTTGCCTAGAAAATCCCATGGACAGAGGATGGTAAGCTACTGTCTACGGCTATTGTCTGTGGAGTCGTAAAGAGTCTGTCACGACTTAGTGACTAAACCACCGCCACTGCAGATTTTGCCTCCATAAGCTCTCCTGTTTTTATCTCCTTCTTTCTCAATTTCACAGGTGCCAGCCAAGGTGAACCATTATTTACTCCCGCCTGGATTGCTGAAAGTCCTCCTAATTTGCCTTTTTGCCTCTTGCCTTACCTCCCATCTACACAACAATTCTATCTACAGAGTTTGAATACTGGGCTAAATCTTGCAGCTCTACAAGCCACTGAGTCATGAAAATCAAGTTAAACTATCCAGACATTTGTCTACAATGTATGGCATTGTTTCCTTCCATTTTAGGTAAATATGATGAACTAGGTCAGGATTTTTCCAGTTTGGATTGAAAACAAATTTTTAGAAACCAAGCTCTTCTTCCCTTTTAAAAACCAAAAGTAAATGTTCCAGATTTCAAATATAGAAATTACAGAGATGTACACCAATCGGTAGGACAGCTATAGGACTGCTTTTATCTTAAATAGAAGAAAGTTAAGCCTGAGAAATTGTTGAAATTATCCATAACCCACTATGGGCAGCTCCACAGTATTGAAGCAAAAGTAGCGTGCATGGCATACTTGCATAAAACATAAACCCCATGAAAGCAAGATGGTATATGTCTTGTATCCTCAGTGTCTAGACATAGAGCCTTATACATTTTTATTAGATGATTATTTATTGAGTAGATAAATGAATGCGTATTTTTCCAAAGCACAATTCCAATATTTGATAATACTTATAAGTTGAAAGTTTCTTGAGAGCATGGGCAGCATCCTGTTTGTTTTTCTATACCTAGCAAGACACTGCAATACTTTCCACTGATCAAACATTCAGAAGGATTGAAATACTGATTTTTTAAAAATTTCTAGGTGCATTCCTGTATATCACCAAAGTAAGTATTGCTCTCAACATGGAAATACATAAAAGAATTTGGAAATGGAAGAACAAGCCATAGAGGAACTTGTGAAGCCTTTAAGGTAAGGACTTCTCAATAAATTCCTTTACAGTCAGACCAGAAACTTTTTTAAATGCATGAAGTCACTCAGGGAGAAGCAGGCAGTTCCTCTCCATAGGAATACCCATTAAGAAGGGAAGTAGTAGCTTCTAAGCTCTGTCCATACCATCTCCAAACTTTTTACCACTCCATTGATAAACTTTAGAACAAAGAAAAATAGCCTTCCTTTTTCTCAACAAAAATAGAAAAATTACTGGTGAAAACATGTTTGCCAAAGTTAGAGTCAGATGACACAGTACTCTTTACCTGAGTTCTTTGAGGAAGTTCATATACATTTCAGAATTCAAATGTCTTGTCTATCAAATGGACTAGTGACACTAACTCTATCCTCCAAAAACCTTTGATCAGAGAATAAAAGACTCATGTATGCTAAAGTGCTTTTTAAAACATGAAATAGATAAAGAAGGTGTGGTGCGTATGTATATATATGTACACATATCAGTTCAGTTCAGTTGCTCAGTCATGTCAAACTCTTTGTTACCACATGAACAACAGCACTCCGGGCGTCCCTGTCCATCACCAACTCCCAGAGTTACTCAAACTCACGTCCATTAAGTCAGTGATGTCATCCAACCATCTCATCCTCTGTCATCCCCTTTTCCTCCCACCTTTAATGTTTCCCAGCATCAGGGTCTTTTCAAATGAGTCAGCTCTTCACATCAGGTGGCCAAAGTATTGGAGTTTCAGCTTCAACATCAGTCCCTCCAATGAACACCCAGGGCTGATCTCCTTTAGGATGGACTGGTTGGATATTCTTGCAGTCCAAGGAACTCTCAAGAGTCTTCTCCAACACCACAGTTTAAAAGCATCAATTCTTCGGCACTCAGCTTTCTTTATAGTTTCCAACTCTCACATCCATACATGACCACTGAAAAAACCATAGCCTTGACTAGATGGACCTTTGTTGGCACACACATACACACACACACACACACACACACACACACACATATCACATATATATTATACATCAGAATGTTATTCATCCATAAAAAATGAAATTTTGCCATTTTTGACAACTCTGGTGGATCTGGGGTTTATTATGCTTAGTGCAACGTCAGATAGAGAAAGGCAAATACTGTGTGTTTTCATTTATATGTATATGTGGAATCTATAAAATAAAGCAAATGAATAACAAAATAGAAATTAACTCATAGATATAGAGAACAAACTGGTGGCTACCAGTGGGTGAAGAAGCAGAGGGACAAGATAGGTGGAGGATTAAAGGGTACAGACTACTCGGTATAAAATAAAAGAGTTACAAGGATGTAATAAACAACCCAAGGAATATAGCCAGTATTTTATAATAACTTTGTATGGAGTATAATCTATGAAAATACTGAATCATATTGTACTCATGAAGCTAATATTGTAAGTAAATTGTACTTCAATTGAAAAAATATGAAATGAGACACATGTTAGGTATTGTAATTGCTTCTGCTGCTTTTATTATTGTTTTATATCTTGGGGACTCTGGTTTGGATTATGGGGATACTTGGGTATCAGTAATCTTGTCTGAATTATGAGGATAACTAAATATCAATAATCACCTGAATATACAAGCCAAAGGTATGGTTTCTGAATACTGTTACAAAGAATGCTGTGATCATAAAATTCTCTAAACAGATATTCAGCTTGGAACACACTATATCCACATAATTCCAGGTGCAAATTCAAAAGCATTTCAATAGAGTAGAGGTAATTAAGATTATTTTTAACTTAATGAAGCAAGAAAAACTATCAAAAAAATACTTTGGCATTGCACAGAAGGAAAAAAAATGGGAAGAGAAATAAGTTGCACATCTTGGATACTGGACACTTCCAATTACATTAAATTGAAAGAGAAAATCCCATCTCACACTGTCTTGATTATCCCAAATAAAATAATATAGCATTCTGGTTTTCTTATTTAAGACTCAACCCCCCTACTCCAAGACTAATTCATCTGCTTTCTTTACTCTGCCATTCTTTATCTCCACTAGTGCTTTCTCTCTGTCCTTTCATGTTTGATGATCTCACTAGTTCATATGTAGTTTAAAGTTTTATTGTCTTTTATTTCTTGCCTAAAAGATTTTTTCTTCATGCTGTCTTTTCTCTACATCAGTTTTTGCATTTTCTTTACTACCCATCATTTTTAATTTCCACTGCTTTTGGTCTGCTCTTTACTTCTCTCCATTTCACTTAAGACTGTTCTGGTGTGTCTGCCTCCTACTGGTGTTTCCCCTGTTGTTTCTCCCTTTTTTCTCTTTCCCAGTTCTACCTGTCTGTCTGTCTTTTTATTATTATTATTTTTTAAAACATGGGTGGGTGGCCTTAAAATATTGCAGGAACAATTTGTTTCTAAGATATTTAGGGGGGAATAAACCCACAGCAAACATTTATTCTAATGAGTATGTTTCCCTGAGTGGGTGGGGGCAGATGGTTGCCTCAAATCACTAGGTGGCTGTAGTCCAGACAGGATTCTAATCTGCTGCCTGTACCCCTCCCCCTTCTTCCTTAATGTTTGTGTCCTGTATATGGATTTTTATTCAAAAGTTCATTCAGTTCTCTGCAGTCTCTACTTTTGAAATCTAGGACATGTCACATCAGTTCTCAAAAATAATGTAACTTAACACTTAAGGGTTTATCAATGCTGATTTGAGCCTAACCTGGGAAGAAGATGGTTTGGATGATGGGCTTTATTTGCATGAAAAAAAAAGAAGTAAATTTAAAGAACTTAATATATAAGTGTGATTAATATGTAAAATTCCAAATACCAGTCCAAATGTTTTGTTTGTGAAGTAAAATGTTTTATGAACATTTCATACAAACATATCTTTCAAGATCTTTCTTGGTTATTCAGTTCAGTTCAGTTCAGTCACTCAGCCGTGTCCAACTCTTTGTGACCCCATGAATCACAGCACGCCAGGCCTCACTGTCCATCACCAATTCCCAGAGTTCACTCAAACTCACATCCATCGAGTCAGTGATGCCATCCAGCGATCTCATCCTCTGTCGTCCCCTTCTCCTCCTGCGACCAATTCCTCCCAACATCAGAGTCTTTTCCAATGAGTCAACTCTTCACATGAGGTGGCCAAAGTACTGGAGTTTCAGCTTTAGCATCATTCCTTCCAAAGAACACCCAGGACTGATCTCCTTTAGAATGGACTGGTTGGATCTCCCATTTTTTGTTGGGCTCCAAAATCACTGCAGATGGTGATTGCAGCCATGAAATTAAAAGACGCTTACTCCTTGGAAGGAAAGTTATGACCAACCTAGATAGCATATTCCAAAGCAGAGACATTACTTTGCCAACAAAGGTTCATCTAGTCAAGGCTATGGCTTTTCCAGTAGTCACGTAAGGATGTGAGAGTTTGACTGTGAAGAAAGCTGAGCGCTGAAGAATTGATGCTTTTGAACTGTGGTGTTGGAGAAGACTCTTGAGAGTCCCTTGGACTGCAAGGAGATCCAACCAGTCCATCCTAAAGGAGATCAGCCCTGGGTGTTACTAGGTAATTTAAATAACCTATTTTGTCTTCTGTTGAATATGCGGTGCTCACCTGCTGCTTTTTCTCTACCCTATACCTTTTTCTTCTGCAACCTGACCCTGCTCTATTTATTTACTAACTAGGAAATTTTAGACTCACTATGAAACCTCACTGTGCCTTAGTTTCCCCCATATGTAAAATGAGAATATTAATGATGTATACCTAATGGAGTTATTTAAAGCTTGAATGTGTTAACATGTACAACATTTAGAACAATAACTGGCACATAGTAATTTTTTGATGATACCTATTACTTATTCAAGATTTCCTTAACCTACCTGTTATTTTTAAGCATTAGATCAGAGAATAAAGGTTAACTGGGAACTGTCCTTTGTAACTTATAAATAATCAAGTGGGTTGCCATTCCCTTCTCCAGGGGGATAATAATTACTATACAGTCCATGGTAAAGGTGATGGGGGAGGAATTCTCTGAAATGAAATAGGATTGAGTGACTTAGTGCTGGGTTCAGGAAGGAGAGAGGGAAATCCTCCCATATAATGGTATATGTCAGTTGAAATCTAAGAATGAGAAAGTTTGACTGGATGAACTGTTGGAAAGAGAAGGTTGGAAAAGTGTTCCTCTTAGGAAAAGAATGAACACATGCCCTTCCTGCAAATATGACTGAAAAGGTAACACTACCTTTACTCGAGAATTAAGCATTCCTTTTTTAATGCTCCTAGGGACCTGTGAATAATTCATTCCAATTCTCTATAAAGCAAAAACGAAGAAGTCATTTCAAGGGCCAAGAAGAAGCTATTATATAGCCTGAACTACTGAAGTGTGACTGTGAAATAATGAAACAGATTTTTAAACAAAATGTGGCATGAATCTTTTCTCAGATAATATTCCGATCTCCCCCTATAAAATGCTACTAAATCTGAATAAGGAATGCATTCATGAATTATATTTTCCAACAGTGGTGATGAGTTTATAGTGAGTCATCAATTATCCTGTCCTTTGGGTCAATTGTATGAATTTGCAAATCAGCTTGATATGGAGTGGGAAAAGGGCCCGATTTAAAGCTGAGCACAAAATGAAGCCACTGAACATAAGAGCAATAAAAATCTGGATTATTATTTTTTACAATCAACTGATCTTAGGTTTTACTCACTGAGATGAGAACACCAAAAATAGGAGCTGGAGGGAATGAGTTCCCCATAACTTCTAGCCCCAGGAAGATGTAGTCTCAATTTCCCAAAAGGATAAAACAAACTTCCTATAGAATGCAAAACCTGAGCTGGTCTTGCTCTTTTTAAAAATCAAGCAACAGAAATGTGAAACAACAGAAATGAGTTTAACCATTCAGAAACTGAGTCAGGAGAAAAACCTACATATCCTCACAGGAAACATATTTCTGCAAGGCAGAGAATTGTGGACACTGTGTGGTGAAAAATGTAAGAAAAGCCCCATGGGTCTGTGTGTGGATGTAAAGTGATTAAATTGTGCACTTACTGTAATTGCTTTCTACCATTTAGTCAAGTTGTGATTAAAATGGCAGCCATGCCATCTGAGCGGGAAAAGGGTCAAGTGTATTCCTAGCTCTGGGAGCGTCCTTCCAGTCTGCAACTCTTCCTTTGATGTTCCTCCTTTTATGCCTCTCCCTTTCTTTATTAAACCATCAAACTTGAAAATACCAGCATCCGTGCTTCTCTTCTCTCTCTCTCTCTCTCTGTCTTTCTGTCTCTGTCTGTCTGTCTGTCTCTCTCCCCCTTAGGATCTAGATTCAGACTAAAGATAGTCAGGGACCCTAAGTAAACCTTTTCTGATCGAGAGCAATGAAGGACTTTAGCTAATTGTGGGTGGGTGAGGTGAATTTGAGAGCAGTGATCCCCCAGCCCCTGCCTATCAGCAGATATATGGTTCCCATAAAGCACTTCACATCCTGAAGGTTAGCTGTCGGCAACTACTGAAGAATTTTCCCCACATCAAAAATTTGCCAACCAAGAGACTCATCCATAAGGAAAGCCCCCTTTTCAGTAATCTTAATTCGGTAATTATTTCCACACTTCCTCCTCCTCCTCCTGTTTGGATTGTGGAAAACCCTTTTACCTCTTTTGAGCAATTTGCGCCACCTTATTTTCCAGGAATTTCCTGGAATGGAGAGTGAGTAGTTAGTGATGCTTCTCTTTTTTTAGATTGCCCCATCATACAATGTAATGTCATGAAGTTATAAGACTGATGCAGTTAGCAGAGATTCTTCTCTCATTCCGTAAGCCTGATCATAGTATTTGTACTTCAAAAAGAAACTTATCAACACCAATCATTCCCTTTTGATTGATTTTCATTTTTTATTTATAATTTGTTACAGTACCACATGTTCATTGTGTCTCATAAAGCTCACATATCATTAAATACTCTACAATGCCCACCTATAGCACACTGATACGTATGTGTTATTTCATCCATTTCCCCGCCATTATCCATTCTTCCATTACTATTTAATTATACCCTTATTATTTAAAATAAACCCACTCATCTATTGCTTGTCTTCTTCCCACTTGAGTTACGGACATCAAGATGCACACATGTGACTTCTTTTCCTATAAGTTTCCACTCAGCTTGACTTTGAACATATTTTTTTTTACCTTGCTTAGCTAACTATGTAACTCCATCAGTGATCACCCTTCTACTTTTTCACACCCTCAGTCCAGTCACTGAGAATCTAAAAACTATTTGGCATTTTCCTATCCATTGCAGCTCCACATCAAAGCCTTTGTAAACTTGTCAATATTGGAAAGGAATCAAGGAAAATTCCAAACCAATAGAGTATATTAAAGGAAAAGTTGTATATATATAATGATATATAGATATATGTAATGAGAATGATATAGATAGATAGATAGNTGTTTGGCATTTTCCTATCCGTTGCAGTTCCACATCAAAGCCTTTGTAAACTTGTCAATCTTGGAAAGGAATCAAGGAAAATTCCAAACCAATAGAGTATATTAAAGGAAAAGTTGTATATATATAATGATATATAGATATATGTAATGAGAATGATATAGATAGATAGATAGATATAATGAGAATGTTATATATATATAATGAGAATATTATGATATAATCAAAACATTTCTAAAACATCAGATATTGGATTTGGGATGTGGCAATTTAAAGATAAGTGGTGAAGGGTAGTATGGTAATGGGCATTTGCTATGTGTGTATATGATGCTGTATATTGGAAACTAAAGACTAACACATCTGCGCTTAATATGTTGAAGTTTTTCGATATTAGACAATCCACTGTATACAAGTTAATCCTCTGCCTGGGAAAATCAATGTCTATCTCATGCAATCTGCTGCCTTGTAATAGCAGTTCCATTCCAAAGGATGTTTGAACTTAGGTATTTGACCTTTTGTCCCACTCTAGGTTTTTAGAAATCACACTTTTACGATCATGATTTTTACCATGATCCTCTTTCCACATGTTGTATAGTAACATGAGGCTTTTAGTGTGACTCATTGAATAGTAAAGATAGCATCTTAGTAAACTGCAGTGTTTTCTACCCTCTGAGATAGGACAAAGACAATGAAAATAGTCATTGAATCACCCTTGGCTCTGAAGGAAAGTTGTCTTTGTATTTACTGAGAATTACACTATACTTCCTTCATATTTTCAATATTAATTGAAATATTAATATTGAAATAAACTTATAGCACTTCAAATTTTATCCCAGACCCTAAATTAACTGAAATTTAAAATTATCTTTAATCCCAAACCTCTAGTCTCTATTTCAAGCAGAAATTTCAGGGCAGATATAGTCTTCTAGTTGAGGAGGAAATGACAGCCCACTCCAGTATTGTTGCCTGGAAAATCCCACAGACAGAGGAGCCTAGTGACCTATACTCTATGGGGTTGCAAAGAGTCAGACACTACTGAACACAGCACACATACACACACACACACACACACACACACACACAGAGTCTTCTAGTGACTTTCATGTTTCCTGATGGAAAAAGGTACACGAGAAGAATAACCAAGCATCAAATACAGAAATGGCTTCCAGGAAGTCAACTGTGTTCAAGAGCAGACCTAAACTAGGGAGCTATTCTGGGACTGAATTCCAAGACTCATTCTGGCTATCTTCCTTTTGCTCAGCCTCCTCCTCACCCTCTCAGTCAGCCTCAAGGATTCTGAAACCTGACCAAGCAGTTCTAGTCAGAGCAAGCTCATCCTTTAGCTATGGGAAGAGAAACTAGCTTCTCTGGGCCCTCACCCATGGCATTTGACTGGCAGCAGAGTTTCCAAGAATAGCTATTTTCTGTGGTTTTCGCAATCCCTACTCCCTAGGGAAACCAGGAAGTATAAACTTTTTTGGTACTAAGGTTCAAACATCAGCAAAATGTTTGAGTTTTAGCCAGCATCTTATTTCATCCAAATGAATTCCCAAGTCTCAATTTACACAAACCAAAATGTCCACCAGACAGATCAGTGCATTTCTATTCTGTAACATTAATAGGAAAAGAAATAATTAAAAGAAGGCTGAGTGACCTCCAGAAAGAATATTCTGTTGAGTGGCAGATGGGGTAAGTTAAAGCTGAAAGCCAGTACCTCAGTNAGGTACACGAGAAGAATAACCAAGCATCAAATACAGAAATGGCTTCCAGGAAGTCAACTGTGTTCAAGAGCAGACCTAAACTAGGGAGCTATTCTGGGACTGAATTCCAAGACTCATTCTGGCTATCTTCCTTTTGCTCAGCCTCCTCCTCACCCTCTCAGTCAGCCTCAAGGATTCTGAAACCTGACCAAGCAGTTCTAGTCAGAGCAAGCTCATCCTTTAGCTATGGGAAGAGAAACTAGCTTCTCTGGGCCCTCACCCATGGCATTTGACTGGCAGCAGAGTTTCCAAGAATAGCTATTTTCTGTGGTTTTCGCAATCCCTACTCCCTAGGGAAACCAGGAAGTATAAACTTTTTTGGTACTAAGGTTCAAACATCAGCAAAATGTTTGAGTTTTAGCCAGCATCTTATTTCATCCAAATGAATTCCCAAGTCTCAATTTACACAAACCAAAATGTCCACCAGACAGATCAGTGCATTTCTATTCTGTAACATTAATAGGAAAAGAAATAATTAAAAGAAGGCTGAGTGACCTCCAGAAAGAATATTCTGTTGAGTGGCAGATGGGGTAAGTTAAAGCTGAAAGCCAGTACCTCAGTCTCAGATTAAAGCATTATTTTGAGTCACAGTTGATGTTTATTAATAGTGAAGGGAACTTCTTTGAAATTTAAGAAGGAAACAGAGTATCTCTGAAAATTCATTTGTAATGGAAAATGAACAGCAGGCAGAAACAGGCTTTCCCTTGTGGCAGAAAGCAAAGAGGAACTGAAGAGCCTCTTAATAAAGGGGAAAGAGGAAAGTGAAAAAGCTGGCTTAAAACTCAACATTCAAAAAACTGAGATTATGGCATCTAGTCCCATCACTTCATGGCAAATAGATGGGGAAACAATGGAAACAGTGAAAGACTATTTTCTCGGGCCCCAAAATCACTGTGGAAGGTGACTGCAGCCATTAAATTAAAAGATGTTTGCTCCTTGAAAGAAAAACTATGACCAACCTAGGCAGCTTATTAAAAAGCAGAGACATTACTATGCCAACAAATGTCTGTATAGTCACAGCTATGATTTTTCCAGTAGTCATGTATAGATGTGAGAGTTGGACTATAAATAAAGCTGAGTGCTAAAGAATTGATGCTTTTGAACTGTTGGAGATGACTCTTGAGAGTCCCTTGGACTGCAAGGAGATCAAAGCTGTCAATCCTAAAGGAAGTCAGTCCTGAATATTCAAATATTCACTGAAAGGACTGATGTTGAAGCTGAAGCTCCAATACTTTGGCCACCTGATATGAAGAGCCAATTCATTGGAACAGACCTTGATACTGGAAAAGATTGAAAGTAGGAGGAGAAAAGGATGACTGAGGATGAAATGGTTGGATGGCATCACCAACTCAGTGGATGTGAGTGTGAGCAAGCTCCAGGAGATGGTGAAGGACGGGGAAGCCAGGCGTGCTGCAGTACATATGGTCACAAATAGATACAACTGGGCAACTGAACAACAACAGCAACAAGTGAACAGCAGGGCAGGGCATTAAGCAATACATTCAGAGCATTAATCAACCCCAACGTGTAAATAATCTTTCTGAGGAAATTGTTTTCACTACTGAAGTCAAAATTAGAGTTATAAACAGAACACTTATGAGTGTCTCCATGAAGTTGAAATTTGTCATAATTCTTTTGGTTCCTGGTTAAACCACCTAAGCTTTCACCTGTCATACAGTCAGGAAGAGCATAGTATTGTAGGAAGGAGCACAGACTCTGGGGCCAAGATGGTCCCATGTCCTCCTCGTTTAGTGGTATGATCTGGAGAAGCATAGAAGGATTAGGTACTTTTCTCCAGATCACACAGTGACAGTCAAGATGAGATGGCCTTGTTTCCAAACCCAAGCAGTTTCACTGAACTGAAATCATGCAGTCTCTCAGCAAGACCATCTCTACTTCAGAGACTTTGAGAGAGAATCCATCCCAGCTTTCTCCAGCTTCCAGTGACCACCAGCGCTTTGGCTGGTGGCCACTTTATCTGAGACCCGAACATCAGTTCATCTTCCCTGTGTGTGTGTGTGTGTGTGTGTGTGTGTGTGTGTGTGTGTGTGTGAAATCTCGCCCTGGATCCTCTTAGTAGAATACATATGGTAGCATTTATGACCCACCTGGATGATTCAGGATAATCTAACCCTCTCAAGATCCCCTCCAAACACAGAACACATAAAGTCATTATTCACATTCCCAACAATAGACATACCTGACCATCTGTTCTACTGATCATAGGGTCGTACACAATATTTACATCCTAGGGAAAATGTGCATCTGCCTGCACTTCTATCTTAGGAAAAAGAGATTTTTCCACTTCCCCCCAAATTATTAACCCATCCAAAGATACTTAAGGTTATCTTCATCTTTTCTCTCACTAAGGCAAAGGAAGCAAAGAAAAAAAAATCTGTGAGACTTATGGACATGGGAAGAGGGGAGGAGAGGGTGAGATATATGGAAAGAATAACATGGAAACTTACATTACCGTATGTAAAACAGATAGCCAACGGGAATTTGCTGTATGGCTCAGGAAACTCAAACAGGGGCTCTGTATCAACCTAAAGGGATGGGATGGGGAGGGAGAGAGGAGGGCGGTTCAGGAGGGAGGGGATATATGTATACCTATGGCTGATGCATGTTAAGGTTTGACAGAAAACAAGAAAGTTCTGTACAGCAATTATCCTTCAACAAAAAAAGATAAACAACAACAACAACGTTGTGCAATACCAAAACAAATGAATACGTTCCAATCCATGCAGTGAGGAAGTGTGAAATTCAGAGAGCAGACGACAGAGATCAGCCTCCCCTTCACTCTGATATATTTTAAGGTAATTTTCCTCTTGCTCCCCATTGCAGTACACAGAAATTTAGTCCCCTGCCCTCATGGTCGATGTGCTCTTTGTTCTAGGTGTGTCCATTCAGTTTATGTTATTGTTCGCATAGTTGGTCAGAAGGTTAAGGTTCAGAGTCCTGCTCAGCATTTTCCTAACTATGTGAAGTGAAGTGAAATCGCTCAGTTGTGTCCAATTCTTTGCGATCCCGTGGACTGTAGCCTACCAGGCTCCTCCATCCATGGGATTTTCCAGGCAAGAGTACTGGAGTGGGGTGCCATTGCCTTCTCCAAACTATATAGTCATGAACAAATTACAAAACCTCCTCTCCACACTTGTCTCTGATAAGTAAAATATCTGCTTATTGTCTATTATGAAGATTAAAATAATTATTAAAGTGCTTAGAATGGTGTCGAACACATACTAAGCTCACAAAAATTTTAGCCATTACTATCTTCCTTCCNTCCAAACTATATAGTCATGAACAAATTACAAAACCTCCTCTCCACACTTGTCTCTGATAAGTAAAATATCTGCTTATTGTCTATTATGAAGATTAAAATAATTATTAAAGTGCTTAGAATGGTGTCGAACACATACTAAGCTCACAAAAATTTTAGCCATTACTATCTTCCTTCCCTTCTTTGTTCTTTCCATGTAGAAATCTCTCATTCACTCATTCCCCCTCATTCACTGAAGTCTTTGGCACATGGCTCTCAGGCTGCCTTTCTACTTCACGGCCTGGAGCCATGACAGATGACTTTCGCATCTTCAATGAGGACTTGTTTCCAAGCTTTTAAATCTCCAGAGGTGAATTTACCTTCAGTTCAGTTCAGTTGCTCAGTCGTGTCTGATTCTTTGTGACTCCATGACTCGCAGCATGCCAGACCTCCCTGTCCATCACCAACTCCTGGAGTTCACCCAAACTCATGTCCATCGAGTCAGTGATGCCATCCAGCCATCTCATCCTCTGTCATCCCCTTCTCCTCCTACCCCCANTGCAAAGAATATAATCAATCTGATTTCGGTGTTGCCCATCTGGTAATGTCCATGTGTAGAGTCTTCTCTTGTGTTGTTGGAAGAGGGTGTTTGCTATGACCAGTGTGTGCTCTTGGCAAAACTCTATTAGCCTTTGCCCTGCTTCATTCTGTATTCCAAGGCCAAATTTGCCTATTATTCCAGGTGTTTCTTGACTTTCTACTTTTGCATTCCAGTCCCCTATAAGGAAAATGAGATCTTTTTTGAGTGTTAGTTCTAAAAGTTCTTGTAGGTCTTCACAGAATTGTTTAGCTTCAGCTTCTTCAGTGTTACTGGTTGGGGCATAGAATTGGACNTTCTGTATTCCAAGGCCAAATTTGCCTATTATTCCAGGTGTTTCTTGACTTTCTACTTTTGCATTCCAGTCCCCTATAAGGAAAATGAGATCTTTTTTGAGTGTTAGTTCTAAAAGTTCTTGTAGGTCTTCACAGAATTGTTTAGCTTCAGCTTCTTCAGTGTTACTGGTTGGGGCATAGAATTGGACTTCTGTGATATTGAATGGTTTGCCTTGGAAACGAACAGAGATCATTCTGTCGTTTTTGAGATTGCATCCAAGTACTACATTTCGGACTCTTTCGTTGACCATGATGACTACTCCATTTCTTCTAAGGGATTCTTGCTCGCAGTATTAGATATATTGGTCATATAAATTCACACATTCCAGTCCATTTTAGTTTGCTGATTCTAGATGTCGACACTCATTCTTGCCATTTCCTGTTTGACCACTTCCAGTTTGCCTTGATTCATGGACCTGACATTCCAAGTTCCTATGCAATATTGCTCTTTACAGTATCTGACCTTGCTTCTATCACCAGTCACATCCACAGCTGGGTATTGTTTTTGCTTTGGCTCCATTCCTTCATTTTTTCTGGAGTTTTTCTGCACTGATCTCCAGTAGCATATTGGGCACCTACTGACCTGGGGAGTTCCCCTTTCAGTATCCTATCATTTTGCCTTTTCATACTGTTCATGGGGTTCTCAAGGCAAGAATACTGAAGTAGTTTGCCATTCCCTTCTCCACTGGACCACATTCTGTCAGACCTCTCCACCATGACCTGCCCGTCTTGGGTGGCCCCACTCGGCATGGCTTGGTTTCACTGAGTTAGACAAGGCTGTGGTCTGTGTGATTAGATTGGCCAGTTTTCTGCAGTTATAGTTCAGTGTGTCTGCCCTCTGATGCCCTCTCGCAACACCTACTGTCTTACTGGGGTTTCTCTTTCCTTGGATGTGGGGTATCTCTTCACGGCTGCTCCAGCATAGTGCAGCCACTGCTTCTTACCTTGGACAAGGGCTAGCCTCATAGCCACCCCTCCTGACCTTGAACGTAGAGGAGCCACTCCCGTGCAGCAGCCACTCCCTGGACATGGGGTTGCTCCTCCCAGCTGCCACCCCTGACCTCGGGCGAGGGGTAGCTCCTCTCAGCCAAGCTTCTGCAAAGTCCATTGCAGCCATCACGCTTAGACGAATTTTTTGAATTTACCTTGAAACTAATAAAACTGAAGTTTAAGGATCATCCCTCTGTCCAAGGCTTTAGTGGCTACCCTGTCATTTGTATTTGTAATTTGTATTCTGTATTTTTAAAGATGATCCTCCCCCAGTGGTATAAGGTCTAGCTCCCACAGGCCTGAATCCATGCCTGCTTTGTCACCGTGATTTTCTGCACCTCAACCACATTCTCCAGTGGCCACTCTGGTAACTGGAAGCAGCCTAGCCTATACCTGCATTGAAATCGCCTTACCCTGACCATAATACTCTAGTTTTTCCAGCTTTCTCTTTAGAGATAAAATCAGTTTTTGACCTCATAATCGTTTTGATATGCATAAGTTAGTAGTTAAGTTTTCTTAGATATTATAGAATTATGTCATTTTATATTTTTTAATCCACAGATAATGTAAAAGTTCAATTATTCTCATATGTAGGTGCATGCTAAGTTTCTTCAGTCATATATGACTTTTTGCATCCCTATGGACTGTAGCCCACCAGGCTACTCTGTCCATGGGATTTTCCAGGCAGCAGTTCTAGAGTGGGTTGCCATGCCCTTCTCCATTGGGTTTTTCCAATCAGAGATCAAACCAGCATCTCTTATGTCTCCTCCACTGGCAGGTGGATTCTTTACAACAAGCGCCTCCTGGGAAGCTCATTATCATATGTAATATGCCCTAAAATATTTCAAACATGAAAAGTCAACCATTATGCTCAAGGGGAACCTTTGGGGACCCTTTCACTGAAGTTATTAAAGTCAAGATACAAACCAGGTACTCAGTTGGAACTGTAGATCATCAATTTCCAGCATCTCTGTTTATATTTTAGGAATTTTCAGTGGAGTTACATTAAAAAAAATTATGTTCAAGGGCCTCTATATCCATAAAAATTACCCAGTGTCACCTATCACTAAGAGCTTTGGGTCAGAAAGGCAAAAAGATAGCTCGTATTTTTGTCTATTTCCTTGCCTTAGGCCCAAACCTAATATTTCAGAATCTTAAACTTCAAAAACTCTAAATTCAAATGTTAGTGAGGAAAATAAAAGGTGACTGATGTTTAATGAGCATCAAAGATTTGTCTGCATTTCTTTGCTTGTTCTAGAATAAAGTATTAATAACGAGGTAGTACAATGTTAGTCTTCAGGATTCACACTGCTGGATTTTAAATTCCTGACCTGCCAATCACCAGTTGTGAGACCAAAGTCAAATTAACCAAACTTTCCTTGCTTCAGCTTTCTCATTTGTAAAGTAAGGATATTATAGTATCTACATAATGGAAATATTTTGAAATTTAATAAATTAAGATGTGAAGTAGTACCTGACTCATACAAAACACTGTAAATGTTCACTATTTTTATTGCCGTATGTCATTTCAATAAGCAGGCCGTTTGTCAGAAAATGGCCAAGTATTCTTGGCCAAAATCAAAAAGTATTTCTAATAGTATTAAAATTTTGTGTAGGCTTTTACTATGATCATATTTTTATCTTAGATTTTACCTTCAACATAGATTAGGATTTCTTGCTCCTGAAATAAATCATATGAAATAAATCATAAATCATATGGGAGGACAGGAGACCTTACAGTCTTGATATCTAAACCTTAGTGATATAACTTATGGAATAAAATTTCTGATTGAATTGTCTTTGAAATATGAATTTACACATGGAATATAAGCCATGAACTTCTAAGACTAAGAGTACATTCAAGACTGTGTGTCTTGCCACAGAAGATGTTTTTGGAAGGAGTATTCCCTCATCAAATATTTATTAAGGATGACACTGATAAAATTAAGTCAAAATATTAATAAAAATACTCTTGTGAGCTTGCAATCTAGTAGTATTAATATATAAAGGTAACTAAACACACCTTTAGAACACTGTGAAAAGTATGCGATTGAACATATAAGGTTTTAGAGTATTTGAACTTAAAGTTTCTCTTAATTACAAGTAAGTCATGTTACCTATATTAGACAGCTTTGCCATTTGTTTTCATGATTGTCTTCATTTTGGACTCTTTGTTTCCTAATGAGTTTACCTTTCTGCCATCACTACCTGAGACCAAGCAAATATGTTCCATTCTGTTCCCTTGATGAAGTTTTAGTGTCAAAAAGTTAATATACCAGTTAATTTGCTCCTTAAAAGAAATTAAATACAGAAGGATTCAGTATTACTTAATATAAGTACATAACCCAGAGTCCTGTTAGAACATAATTAAACCCATGTGTCCTCCTTACCAAATCAGCACCAATCAGGATGATTGGTGTGAACTTAAATCAGGTACAGAGCAAATTCTGCTCCCAAGATAGCGGTTGTCTTTCAATAAGTCAAAGCACTGTGCCTTGCATTTTGACACCAAAAGTGGAAAGTCAGAGAACACAGTTAGTTAGGTCTTTGAAGGCTACTGATAAAGTAGAAGTGTCTCATCTGAGTCATTTCTCTGTGCTGTGTCAAGAAATTGAGGATGTTTCCGAAGGTGCTAAGGCACGTGGAAGTCATTCTCTCACCCACTGAGCGTGAATGCAGTGGTGTCTGGCTGATGCTTCACTGGTTTAGGCTGGGTTCTGATGCAGCACAAGCAAAGTTCAAGCGATGGAATTGCTGGGGTAGGACCAAGTTCAACCCCGTGTCAGGATCACAGCACTCAGTAGTACCTGTCTGTACTTCCCAAGGGTAGAAATCAAAGAAACTGGCAGAATGCAGGCACTGAGGGTGGGAGAGCAGGAATGTGGGGAAGGGAAGTAATGATCTCCCCTTTATATCCACAGAGGAGTCTATAAGGGAAATGTATGTGAAACGAATTATACATCTCAACCTCCTTTACTCTTATCTGGAGTAAATAGACTGCTTTGTCATACAGCTGCCTGAGGCTAATCCTCCACACTCCTACAGTCTTCTCAGCCTGAGTACCTTTGAAGCCAGGATTTAAAACTCTAAAAATAGAAGCAGAATTACTGGTTGCAAACTGTTGAGGAAGGGGCGGGCTGGGGGCAGGATGTACAGTGGCATGAGGAGGGATGAAAGGGGAGGGGGAATGTCAACTTTTAAGAGAAATGATAAACTCTAATCTAGGACAGTATTTGAATAAATCACGTTTCCTGTCAGAAATTTTGTGGATTTTCACAATTAGAAATTACATGCAGTCAATATGAGTCTTTATAAAATGTCCTATTCTGTTCCATCAATCGAAATCATCTCCGCATCATGGCTTACGTAAGCCTGCTCCACCAAGCAGGCTTACGATATCCATCCACCAATTCTGCTGGCTCATTTCTTGCCTGGGTTTTCTGGTTGACATCTCTACTCTGTCTACATTTCTAGGGTTGCATATACCAACAAGAGGGATAATCACTGCCCTGGAGACAGGGTCTGGCAAGGCACCACATGCTTGTTGAACAGACAAGCCTTATAAACACTTGTATACATCCAGACCTTCTAGGTTAGCATAACACAGCAAAGGCTAATAAATATATTGTAATAATTACATTTGATACTGGGTCTGGAATTGAGAGTGAATGAGATTCTTATGGGTACCTGAGGTCTTAGGGCTATTCACAAATATTCATTTCCACATCCTGTCAGTTACTGTTAGGGAGGTATTGCTTCATTCTGAAGAACTCAGATGTGGCCATGTGGTGTTCTTTGGCCAGTGAATGGATGTTACGGATGTCGTTTCCAATCAGAAGTTTTAAGAGACACCATACGTATTGTCACATGCTCTGTTGCCTCTCCCGCAGTAATTGGCAGTGTTTCAGAGGACAGGCTGAGTCACCAACGTGAAGGACAACAGTGTGTGAACAGCGACCACAGTCAACTCTCAGTGGAGACCAATAAACCTTTGTTTTAAGGGAGTGATGTTCGAGGGGTGTTTGTTACTGCAATGTAACCTCACCTATCCCAACTGATACATACCATACGGTGCTTCTGGGTTATTAAGTTGTTAGATATCATGGTCTTCCACTTTTAAATATATCTTTTAAGGAGCCTTATTTTCACTGAATGTCTTCAAAATAATTTTACAGATCTTAAAAGCAGTCAAAGGAAATGAAATTTAAATCTAAATCTAATGAAGTCCTGGCAGAGTAAGAAACACAACTCAAAGCCTCAGCTGTCCACCAGCTTCTATTATATGAATGTTTTCATAAGAAAAAGGTTTTGCCAGAAAAATTAAGCAGTCTTCCCCTTGAATCTTCACTAGGGCAAAAGTAAATTTGGTACACACCAAGTGTTGGAAAATAAAGCTTATTCTTAGTTCATCAACAGTAGTCTAAACAATATTATCAAGCTGAGATAAATAAACACAAATGTTTTTGAAAACAGAAAAGGTGAATACACAGAGAGTTCCATTTCCACTTTAAACAATTCAACACTCCAAAGTATTCTAACATAATAACAACTTATAAATATATAACAACTTTTCTTTCAATCTTAATGGGATTATTACTCTAATCATTTCCCTTGTCATTAACTGAAATATTTTTTTATCTGTTTGCATTTTTTTCTCCTGCTGCTACTGCTGCTGAGTTGCTTCAGTTGTGTCCGACTCTGTGCAACCCCATAGACAGCAGCCCACCAGGCTCTGCCATCCCTGGGGTTCTCCAGGCAAGAACACTGGAGTGGGTTGCCATTTCCTTCTCTAATGCATGAAAGTGAAAAGTGAAAGTGAAGTCACTGAATCGTGTCCAACTTTCAGCGACCCCATGAACTGCAGCCTACCAGGCTCCTCCGTCCATGGGAGTTTCCAGGCAAGCGTACTGGAGTGGGGTGCCATTGCCTTCTCCTTTTTTTTCTCCTGGGTCTATTTTATTTATCAAATTTATCTATTTTATTTATCAAATTCATCATATTGCAATTTCCTTGTCAAAGTGTTACTAAAGTTAAACAAAACATCATCTGTTCATTTGCCAACTATGACATAAAACTTGAAATTGGTCAATGATAAATATGGTTGTTTCTCCAAAAACAAAAGACTAATTTCAAAATCCCATTCAAAGTTAAATAAGTTAACTCTATAGCATTTGAACTTCATTTATATAAGTTAAGAATAACAACTCTACCTAATCAAGGTATCTCTAGCAATAGGGCCAAGAGCAATAGGTATCTTCAATGCAGCAGAACTTTCCATCTATTCATTAGGATAGCTATTCCCCTAGAAATTCACAGAGAAAGGTAAAGACTGGATATTCCTTAGTGATACAGACTGTGTCACTCAGTCATATCCGACTCTCTGCTATCCTATGAACTGTAGCCCGCCAGGATCCTCTGTCCATGGGATTTTCCAGGCAAGAATATCAGAGTGGGTTGCCTAGAGCCAGCTATTCTGAAATAGTAAAAACAAAATTGGAGTGTGTGTTACACTGTATATCTCCTGTATACCAGTCGCCTGGTCTTTATGGAACATAGTCAATACTTTTACAATAATGGTGACTTCTCTGTTTGTGGGTCCAAAGACAACTAGCAAGACCTTCCACTCATTTTTTTTTCCAGCTAAGATTGCTACCAAGAAAAAAAAAAGATACAGCCACAATACTTAACATTTTATGACTTTTTTTCACATTTTAAAAAAGTATTAAATGAGCGACTCCTATGTGATTGTCAATGCACTAGTCTTCAAGAATCTAATGATGAGTAGAATCTACATTGACCCCGTCCTGGAGAAACATACATTGTAGTAAGCAAGGCAATCAAATCAGAAACAATATAAAAGATGGTAATATAGAGCATTCCAGAGTAACAAGAACATATAGCATAAACAACTAGTCTTGTACAAGAAGGAAAGAAGAGGGAAATGCAGAAGACTTCTAACATATTACCACTAGAAATGAAATTAGCCATGCAAAAGCATGCAAGGATATCTCAGGGTGTTGGGAGTTAGAGAAACCTTCAGTACAAGATTCTGACCAGAATCTTTGGAAAACTAAAGTGGGCCTACTCTGTGCACACGAAAAGCCCTGTCCCAGTTTTGGCTCCACAGCTCTAAAAGCATCAGAAATGAAACCAAGGAATGGAGAGAAGGAATCAGAGGACCATCAAGTCAGAAAGGAAAGGATCAGAAAGAATTGTAGAAGCAATATAAAAACTCACGAGCCTGTTTTCTTGGGCTCCAAAATCACTGCAGATGGTGGCTACAGCCATGAAATTAAAAGACACTTGCTCCTTGGAAGAAAAGTTATGACAAACCTAGACAACATATTAATAAGTAGAGACACTACTTTGTCAGTGAAGGTCTGTATAGTCAAAGCTATGGTTTTTCCAGTAGTCATGTATGGATGTGAGAGTTGGACTATAAAGAAAGCTGAGCACCGAAGAATTGATGCTTTTGAACTGTGGTGCTGGAGAAGACGCTTGAGTATCACTTGGACTGCAAGGAGATGAAACCAGTCAATCCTGAAGGAAATCAGTCCTGAATATTCATTGGAAGGACTGATGCAGAAGCTGAAGCTCCAACACTTTGGCCACCTGATGTGAAGAACTGACTCACAGTCATGAAAATACCTTGATGTTGGGAAAGATTGAAGGTGGGAGGAGAAGGGGACAACAGAGGATAAGATGGTTGGATAGCATCACTGACTTGATGGAAGTGAGTTTGAGCAAGCTCCAGGAGTTGGTGATGGACAGGGAAGCCTGGCATGCTACTGTCCATGGGGTCGTGAAGAGTCAGACACAACTGAGCAACAGAACTGAACTGAACTGAGTCAGGTGAGCTAGGCACTGGATATTATGACTGTAGTCTATAGCCCTGCCAACATACTAGCTCCTGTGGTTAGCCTTCTAGATGCATTAAGTCATTCAGCTGTCACTGTAAAGCATTAAGCATATCATAGTATCCCATCTTAAAGATGAGTAAAATGAGGCTTAAATAGGGTAATAGGTTATCTATTTCTGCCTCCAGTCCTGAACTCTGAACCACTAAACCACTGCCATTTCAAATTAGTTTTACATACAAAGGTTTTTTTGAATGCCAGTGTCCAAGCCCACTCAAGCCAACTAAATCAAATTCTCTGGGATAGGACTCAGAAATGAGCATTGTTTTAAGCTTTGACTCTAATGTGCAATGAAAATTGAGAACCATTGTGGCCTTTGCTTCTGAGCCACCAGGGAAGCCCTTCTAAGCCACTGTTGCTGCTGCTGCTAAGTCGCTTCAGTCATGTCCGACTCTGTATGACCCCATAGACGGCAGCCCACCAGGCTCCCCCATCCTTGGTATTCTCCAGGCAAGAACACTGGAGTGGATTGCCATTTCTTTCTTCAATGCATGAAAGGGAAAACTGAAAGTGAAGTTGCTCAGCCGTGTCTGACCCTTAGCGACCTCATGAACTGCAGCCCACCAGGCTCCTCTGTCCATGGGATTTGCCAGGCAAGAGTACTGGAGTGGGCCACCAGTGCCTTCTCCGTCTAAGCCACTGCTGTTGCTGCTGCTGCAAAGTCGCTTCAGTCGCGTCCAACTCTGCGCGACCCCATAGACGGCAGCCTATCAGGCTCTTCCCCTGGGATTCACCAGGCAAGAACACTGGAGTGGGTTGCCATTGCCTTCTCCAATGCATGAGAGTGAAAAGTGAAAGTGAAAGTCGCTCAGTCATGCCCGACCCCTAGCGACCCCATGGACTGCAGCCCATCAGGCTCCTCCGTCCATGGGAGTTTCCAGGCAAGAGTGCTGGAGTGGGGTGCCACTGCCTTCTCTGGTCTAAGCCACTAGATAGATTTAAATATATATACTTTTTTTTCCACCCAGGCTCTTATCAATAAAGCAGAGAACTAAGACTAGATTATTCCTGAGGTCCTTTTCAAGTCATTCTTCACTTCTGTACAAAGAAATTCCTATTTAAAAAATGTTTCCAAAAGGTTTTAAAAATGAGTAAGGGACCGAATAACAAGGGAATTTTTGACCTAAGTAAGTCATTAATTACATAGACCTCATCTTGTCAATAGTTAGAATCTTGATGAATATTTATGAATCATCAAAATCCAAAGTCTTCCTTAACAATTAATCCCCTCTCTCCAACCTTAGTCCCTGTCAGCCACTGATCTATGTCACTCTGTTTTGCCTTTTCTAGCATTTTATGTAAGTGGAATCATATAGTATGATTTTATGGCTTACTTTTCCCACTGAGCATAGTGCTGTGAGATCCAATCATGTTGCTGCATATTTCAATGGTTTCTTTTTATTGCCAAGTAGTATTTCACTGTATGGATTTACCATAGTCTAATTAGCTAACCAACTAGTTGATGGACACTTAATTGGTTTCTGGTATTTGATTATTTTAATAAAGTTTCTCTGAACGTTCATGTACAAATGTTTGTGTAGACATAGTTTCACTTCATTTTGGTCATATGTTAAGTGTGTGCTTGACTTTCTGATTAACCGTCCTCTAAATGGCTGTAAAACTTGTGCCTTGTTACCAGCTACATATGAGTTTCCACTGTCCACATGCTTAGCATGTACTGTTGGCATTCTTTTTAATTTTAATTTTTAATTCTTATTTTAATTTGCATTTTCCTCATAACTAATGCCACTGCATAAATTTCTATGCGCTTACCCAAAAAAATGTTTAACGTCTTCCAGTATAATGATAATTCCAGCATTGGAATCCAGTAAGTGAATGAGCTAATCACTCCAACACTATCTTCTGTGATGAATTAGAGAAGACAGGAAGAACTGAAAGTCAATTCCAGTTAGTGATCTTAGATAATATACAAGCCATTGCAGTACCAATTACGTAAAATTATGATGCGTATTATTTTTAAAATTAGTATGCAGCCTATATGCTTTTCTTTCCCAGAAGATCCTTCTAATGTGCAGTTTCAGAGAACTGCTAAATTGATACAGCTATGAAACAGAGCTGAATGTATGAGGAGAGAGAAACAGAAGCTGGGACCTAGTAATAAGAAAGGGCCTGCTAAGATAAATGGAACATTTTTGCATATTGAGTGGAGCAGTGCAAAGAAGAACAGAATGAAAAAAGAGCAGATAAGCTAGAGATAAGTGAGACAGAACTCCATGTGGATTTATAATCTGGAAAATAATAAATGAATGCCTCCAGGGATACTGATTAAGCCCATGGGAGAGAAAAGTAAAAATAAAAAATCTAGTTTTAAGAACCAAAGAGGAGACTGACTAAGCTGAAAGGAGTGCAGCACTGTGCAATTTTTATTGTTTCAAATTTCCGGCAAGCTTAAGAGCCACGCCATGGCACCATGTTCAGTTGCTTAAAGATGAAGTGGGAAAAAAAACTGTTCATAAAAAAAAAATTCAGGCTCTGTTAGTCTTAATAAAACAATAATTGAGCTTTTAGGCATAATTAAATACAATCTCACTAGTTAAAAAAATAGCCACAACTGTCTGTGAGGCTTATTCATACAAAATGTGTCTGAAGTTGACCTGGACTTTGGATTGCACGTACCTTAGTCATGGGCATTAATGCTGAGTCACTAATAAACAGCTTCTGATGTTTTGAATGTGTCCTGTGAATGTTGCTTTTTCAGCAGCAAACTTCGAAAGGCATTCAGGAGTCAACCATGTTCCTCATCATTTGAGCTCAAGGTTATAAGTCATTATACCTTCTTGCTTCCTAAACAGCAGTGTACGTACATATGCACAATGGATGAGTGTTTTGCAAAGCCTGGCTTACCTCACCTCACCTCATAGTAGCTTTGCAGCTCACATTTTCACCAGCCCCTCAGGCTAACAGGCAAATAAAAGAGGCATGGAAAATAAAATGTATAAAAGTCATTAAATAGGTAGCAAAAGGAAAAGGAAGACAGAAAAGAAGAGGAAGGAAAGGGAGAAGAAGTCGAAAGGATATAGAAGTGAAAGTAAGAATGTGATAAGGGGTGAAGAGATGCAAATATCCCTGAACTAAATTTGGTAAGAATCTAACTCAGTTCAGCAAAAATTTTTGAGCACCAATCAAGTAGCAGACCCTGTTGGACGGACCTGGAGAAAACAACACACAAGATCCAGTTCATTCTTTAAAGAGCTCACAGCCCCTTGGGGTAGGTAAACACACAGGTCTTTATGCATGCATACGTCTATGTGTGTGGGTTTGTGTGTGTGTGTATATATATAGTAACATTTTTAATATCAATTGACAAACTATTTACTATGTACCAGACATCATCCTAGGGGCTTAGCATGCAAAAATCAATCCAATCTCAGAAGTTCTGCACTAGCAGTCAGAGTAAAATACCATAGGAACTCAGAGAAAAGAGTGATGACTTCAATAATGAGGTTATAGAAGGCTTCAGAAGTGTCAGCATCGCAAGCATGGGGGCCAGTGCTCTACACTTACCAGCTATGTGACTTTGAACAAATTTCAAAATCACCATCTCCCTCCACAATATTATTAGAAGAAACAGGTTATTTTTATCCTATGACAATTCTAATAATAGTGCATGCACATTCAAATTCACAGATTAAAATCATTGGAAAAACAATCCTTCTCACTCCACTACCCACAAGGGTGACTCAGAGTTTTTCAAATGTAAGTCTATAATTAAGACAGTCTATGCTGATCACATTTCTAGATGAAGTTTAAGACTAAAAGAATAAGTGAAAGAAATTGAGTACCTGCTCTTTGCCCATCAAATACACTGATGACAGGTCACAGGGACACAATTAGTCTGGACACAGTACCCTAATGGCCTAGTGTCCACTCCCACACTATTTATGGCACATGGAGATGAGTGAATTCAAAATTCTTCATTTTGTGCAGGCATAGGATGCTGAACCTGTTATCTAACTCCTTCCATCAACAAACAAGAAAACTGAAAAAGTAGAATGATATTCCCAAGTTACAGAACTTGTTAATATTTCATGTAAGTAGTTCAACGCAGGCAAGAGAATGCTTAGGTTTTGACAGGGGGTGAAAAATGGTAAGGTTGTACAGGTATGCCTGTTTCTGTTCTGGGGGAAGATGTGGTGATACTGAAGGCAGAATAGAAGAGAGTTACTAAGGAAAAAGTAGCAAATGATGGGAGAACTAATTAACCACACACACACACACACACACACACACACACACACACACACACACACACATACACTATTCAACGTCCATAACCCACTCATTACTTTGATACTTTAAAGGAAATAGTCCAGAGGAAATAATTCTTATGCCTGACTTTAAATTTAAGTTTGCTTTTCTATCTTAACAACCCAGTTTCTTCTATATACCTGACATGTTGTTCATGACTAAATAACTAATAACAACTGCAGACAAGTAAAGCTCAAGGGGCCTCCAAGGCACAGCTTGGATGTTTGTGTTAATAAGTCTAGTCTCAAAGTAGAACTGGCAATCTCAAAAGAAAATTGTCTGAAAATTCACATGCCCACCCATTGTTTTGCTAATCCTAACCACCACCTTCTAATGCAGAATGGAATTTGGGCATGTTTATCTTGGTTGAATGTTTAAAATACTGGCCGAATATGGCTGAGAATGCTCTATTTTATGGAGATAAAATATTGTCTCCAGTCAAACCAGCTCTTTAACAACACTAATACTAGAAAATTCTTTGTCAGTGTGCCTCCCCTCTTGTTTGGTTATGTTTTAACAGCTCCTTACCAGTAGATCCTGCTGCTGCTGCTGCTAAGTTGCTTCAGTAGATCCTAGCTTATTCTATATAGGATGACAGAAGAGAGACTCAAAGGGAAATTAAGGAATCCCAGTTCCACTGGTATTCAGTATAAAGGATACAATAATTTACTTGTTGATTAATACGGTTGTCCATTTCTCCCATCATGTGATATTCAAAAATGGTCTCTGTGTGTATGTGTATGTATGTATATGAACTGAATGTGAAGGAAATCAAATAGAGATGGTAATGGTAGAACCTAGAAGTCCTATCTCTAAAGGTGTGTCTCAGACCACGAAAGTGATAAAACTTGGCCACCTCACACCCATTTCTAAATGGGTTGAATGAAGTCCAAACTCCTCAATGACTGTACTTGCACAAAATGGACAACTGAACTGATGAGAGTTAATGCTTATGGCCTGCCAGATTATCAACCTCTTTTACATCTAATGCTTTATCCATTTATAATTAACCAGTGACTTTGAAAATGCTCTCCACTTACTTTTGCAGATGTTGCACTATCTCAATTAGATGATAAACTCCTCCAAGTCATAATCTATATCTGCTCTGCTTTTGCTGCTATTTTGTATTACTACTTTGTCCCTTGGCCCACTCGCTGCCCCTCCACAACCACTCATAGTCACAGCACCCAGAACATGGGCAGACTCAATAAATATCCATGACCCGAACCTAAGTTGTAGCATTTTTTCCCTAATTTTTATATTTACATTTTCTTCACTGTGTCTTATATCCTCAGAGTTTTTTTTTTTTAATCCAGTTCTGCTGTCTCAATAACTGTTCTGATTGACTCCACTCTTATCAAAATGTACAGTCAGAAAAATCTTCACCTTTCATTCCTAATGATATTGTAAAAAAAAAAAAGAATCCTACATTTCTAAACTTATTTTCTTTTTACCCTTAGCCTTGTAAAATTTTTATTGAGAATATAGTGAAAAAACAGTGGACGAGGGTAAAAAGACATTAGTCTTGTTTCTGTCTTCTTGGTGCTAGAGTAGTCTCAGTAAGTGGATATCGTATTCATGGACTGATATGTGAATCAGTTAACTGAGTGAATGAGTATTACAATTTATTAATCTACCTATGACAAATCATATGGTCTTTTGGAAACTTGGTTCCCTCATCTATATAATAAAAAAAGTGTTATAATCTGTAATCTTAAAATTAACAGAAATAATCCAAAAGAAATGAAACCATTATCTCAGAGAGAGATCTATACGCCTCATTCATCACAACATAATTCACAACAGCCAAGGTATAGAAGCAATCTAAGCATCTGCCAAAAGATGAACGGATAAAGAAAATACGCAGTCATACACAGGGGAGTATTATTCAGCCTTTAAAAAGAAGGAAATCCTGTCATTTACAACAAAATGGATGAACCTGCTCAGTGAAATAAGCCAGACAGAGAGACAAATACTGCGTGGTAACACTTACATGTAGAACCTTAAAAATAAAAGTTGAACTCATAGAAACAGAGAGTAGAAGAGTAGTTGCCAGGAGCTGTGGAGTGAGGAAAATATGCCGAGAAACAGACTTTCAGTTCAGAGGTGAATAAGGTCTGAGGATCTAATGTACAACTGAGGATCTAATGTACAACTGAGGATCTCATGGCAACTGTAGCTGATGACCCTGTAGTTTTCTCAATTACAAAAATGAAAACAATAATTATTACGTGAGGTAAGCAATTCAAAGGGAATAATCTTTTCACAGTATATACATACATCAAATCATCACATTGTACACCTTAAGCATCTTGTGCTTAGTTGCTTAGTCGTGTCTGATTCCCTGGGAGTTCATGGACTGTAGCCCACCAAGATCCTCAGCCATGGAATTCTCCAGAATAGTAGAGCAGGTTGCCATTTCTCCTCCAGAGGATCTTCCCAACCCAGGGATCAAACTCAGCTCCCTTGCGTTTTCCGCATTGGCAGGCAGATTCTTTACTACTAGTGCCACCTGGGAAGCCCTTAAAAATGTTACAACTGTACTTGTCAGTTACGCCTCCATTTTTAAAAACAGTACATATTTTTTTAAAGTAAGAGAAATATCAGGTACTTACACTGTACCGGGTATTTTAAAATACATATAAGAGCTGCAAATATACAGATAACGAATATAGAGACAGTTTAAACTTACCACCCTAATTCCTAACTAACCCTAGCCCCATTTTGCATGGGAAGACAACAGAAATCCACGGAAACTATGTAACTCTCTGAAAGTCACACCGTGAGAGAGTGGCAGAACTGACTTTTTAATCTCAGACCTACATGTCTCCCACAACAGTGTTCTGACCCCTCTGTCATACTACTTCACTCTATTTTCTTAAATTCTCTATCTCTGTAGGAACTCCATCTTGCCAGTCTGTAGTTAATTTAGATAACGCCCCGTATCTTAGTAACTTCAGATGCTTGTCAGTGTCTTTAAAGAAGGCATGCCATTCAGAAGAGAGAAGGGCTCTTTCCTATAATTAACAGACCAAAGGAATAGTTCTGTTAAAAGGGACACAAATAGGTATCTCAATTTAAAAAAACAAAACTTACATACCTTCTCAACGCTCATTCATGGTGTGTACTTTGAAGTCCTTTGTTGAATGACATTTAAAACTCTGCAGAGTAATACACCGTGTTTCAAGAAATGCAAACAGAGCCTTCCCTTTTTCTCTCCCCGGTTTACTGAAAGTTCAATTATTCTAATAGTCTGACATATATCTGGATTTACAAGTAATCTCTTAAGAGTGCCCTGCATCCTTTTTGCTGTGCTCTGAAGCTACCCACTTCTGTCTGCTAAAAGAGTGCAGTTCAGCAACTTCATTTATTTTAATACTTTCTTGAACCTACAAACCAGAAGTCAGTGACAAGAGGGTAATTTAGACCACAAATTCCTTAATCTTTTCTGCTTCTGCCCAACAAAATGTAGCTTTAAAAAAATGGTGGCTTTTTTTTTTTTTAACTTTAAGGAAAGGGCTCTATATGCCCCAGTTATAACATTGTGATGATTTCATCATCATTTTCCAGACTCTGTTCGCTAGCTTGCATATTTTCCTTTTTATCACAATAAGTTTAGTAACAGAAGGGAACCCTACTCTACTTCCTCAAAGAGGTGATCTCATAACAAAACTATAACAAATTCCTTAAGATTTTCTATTAAAAATCTGGCTTAAATAATGTGTTCATTATTGAAAGTTTTGTGGTCAGTTATCAGGAAGTTACCCCGAAGCATAAGCCCAGGTATCTAAAACAAAACTGTTCCTGCTCTGGTGATCCTTCCAAGTTGCCTCAGTCTTAGCCATGAGCAACTGTACTTAGACTATTGATGTCTGTCATGATGATCCAAGGACTTTATAAGATCAGAATCATCAAGAAAGTCCAGGTGCCATTTAAAATCATCCTCCTAATGACAGGAAAGCTAACTAGCATATTTTAGAATGCCTATTTAATAACAAAGATTGAAATAAAATATAGTCATAGAACTCTTAACCAGAAGCCCAACTAAATAGAACAACCTATTTACCAGGAAGTCTGGTTAATCATATATTCTAGTGCATTTTGTACTTGAACTTACAAGGTCAGGAATATACAGCTGTCCCCAAAGTTAATTTTGGGTTGATTCATGTATAAACAGGTATTACAGGAAAACCAGGCCAAGTGTCCCTGCAGAAAGTCGGTGGATTTCTGTGGCTGTTCTTCCCACATGGTGGGAGGCAGGAGGGAATGGAGGATAAAAGGAGGCATAAAGGGCTCTGGGGTCGGATGCCATGCTGCATCAAGGTTCAGTCCCCAGTGTTCCACTTATTCGACCTGACTTCATCACAGCAGAGAACACAATGCCATTCACCAGATGTAAATATTCCCTCTTGGAGCTGTCAGACATTTTTGGTGGTTCACCAGCCTGACCTTCAAAATCATGTACATGACATTTATCTCAAGCCTAAAAGTTTTATGCCAGAGAATTTAAGCAGTGTGAGCATAGAAATAGCAGGTTCTTACATCACAGTGCAAATTTTTTTAAAAAAAACAATAACAAAACTTTGTCACTTCGTTTCTAGATCCTGGCAAGAGAAGGGAAGATAGAAAATATTGTCTTGCTTCACATTGTTATTTCATGACATCAAATTATACAATTGAAAATTGAAGCTAGAGTCCTAAAGAATTAAAATGAGTTTATCTTTTCAAGAAAGGTTATATAAGATTTAGTTTTTTGCCATTTCAAATGAGGTAGGTTTTTTTTTTCTGTGTTTTCCATTTATTTTGTGTTCTAAAAGGCATCTGAAAAACTCAGTCATAAAAGTGAGGCATTTAGTGATATTTTTTCTAAGTACCTTGTGTTATAATAGTCAAAGCCGTTGTCCTTTTCTTTACAGAACCATGAACTCTGAGTTAGCCTGTAAATAAGACAGACAGTTTTCTCTTAAGTGGTGCCATTCTGAGATAATAGGCTACCTTTTGTAAAAGTAAGCAATATAATACATTTGGCAAAAAAGAGAGAAAAGGAAAGAAAAAGACAAATTCACCTATACCTCAAGTAGTTAAAGTTAAGCCCTCCTGGAAATTTCTCCACCTAGTTTGTCCTTCATTAACTATGATTATAGTTTCAAACAGGTCAGCAGTAGACACATAAGAATTTTCTAATGTTCCGTAATGGTTCATATTTGCTATCTCCCTAAGCAGCCACATCTTAAGAAAGAATTCTTGTCTTTGTCTCCCTTTGCATCTTGCACAGTACTTGGGTGGTAAATATTTAAGAAGCACTTGCTGATTTATTACTTGCTCTAAACTGCACAGCTACAGACACACAAGAAAATTGTTCTACAACAGAAGTGGGGCTTGTCACAGGACAAAGATGATCCATCCAAAGAAAAAGTTTCAAAGGCTAAGCGCGAATCTAAGGTATACTTCTCCAGACACTAAAAAAAAAGTCACAGTGTTCTCTGTAGAGTCAAAAACAATGAGGTTTTAGTGACACTTGCACTTAACACCTGCAGGCCCATCCCACTAAGTGGGCCAGAGAATAAGGCAATTATCCAGGTGACTCATGGAAATAAGCCATTTTTAGCTGAAATAGCTAAGCCGTTCAGGCTAAAGTAGGCTGTTACCTGGGTCATTCAGGCAAAAGCAGGTTGGTTTAAATTTTCTGGGAGTAGGAGGTGGGGTGGAGGCCTGCAGAACTGAAAGATCAGCCAGGAGCTCTCCCACAGCCCTGGAATTGCTGCTTATGGTGTGACAGGCAGGATCCAGGCACTGCTAGGAAGGGGAAGGAACTTACACTTTGGTGATCTCACACTCTACTGCCTGCGTACACCAATGTAGTCTTAATATGAAATCAGGCGCTTCGGGTCTTAAGAAACCTTTTACCATCACTGATTGGTGGGAAGAGAAACACTTGATTACATAGATCCTGACTCTTCAAGCACTGAAAAAGCACTTCACAGACATCACTTCACCTAACAATAGATTCTGACATCAAAACCATAGTAATGTTCCTGGTCCATGTAGAAATAACACTGAAGATCTGCGTCATTCTCGCTGCACACAACGCTGTTTCCCAGCCATGTCACCTGAAGCGCGTGAGTCCTTTACGCATTCTACCGAACGAGTGATCAATGCCTGCCATCCGGGTGCTAGCCCAGAGCGCCCCCATCTGACGCAGAGCCCAAGAGCTCTGTTGAAAAGCTACTTCCCCCCCACGCCCAGCCGATTTCCAGCCAGGGCTGGGAACCATTTTGCTTTGCTGGCTCTTTGTAGTTTGATTGCTTCTACTTGTGTCTCAGTGGGACGGCCCATGTTTTCTTTGCCTATTTTGCTCACTGCAGCTCTAAAACCATAGGCCCTGCCATAGAAACTATTGTAAGCCATTGTGTTTTTCAGGCTCAACTTCAGTGAAAGTGGACAGAGAGTGATGAAACAGGGTGGAATACAATAGATAAGATGCCGCAAGGGGTAAGGACAGTCATACAACCTCCAGGGACATTTCTTAGCCATAGATTAGTTTACCTGTAACCCCCTTGAGCATTAGTGGTTCACAGTCCAGCCAGCCCTCTGTATCTATCATATCACATAGGATCAGAGGGCTGCCTGGACTGCAAACCTGAAACTTTTTTTTTTTTTAATTTCAGAAAATTTCAAAACGCAAACATTTTTTTTAACTGCACCCCAGCAACTATCTACATAGCATTTACATTGTCTTAGATATTATAATCTAACCCACTCCAGTGTTCTTGCCTGGAGAATCCCAGGGACGGGGGAGCCTGGTGGGCTACCATCTCTGGGGTCGCACAGAGTCGGACACGCCTGAAGCAACTTAGCAGCAGCAGCAGCAGCAGCAGCAATTATAATCTGGAGGTGATTTAAGGTATGTGGGAAGATATGAGTAGGTTATAAGCAAATGCCATTTTACATAAGGGAATTTACCCAAGAAGGAGTCCAGGAACCACATTAATCCTGAGTGAAGACTGTGTAGAGTCTGGAATCAGGTTAGGCAGGTGTAGTTCTATTTAATGATGGAATGACTTTAGAAAAGCTGCTTTAATCTCTGTAAATCTCAATTTCTTCATTTCCAATATAAGCATAAATACTAAAATAGCCTTACATAGTTGTTAAATCAGACAATACTTATAAAGCACTTAGCACAAGAATGGTAAAATAAGAAGAAGAAGAATAAGCTTTCTAACATGGTAGCTGTTTGATCACCATCATCATCAGTTTCTTCTACTGCTTTAGGGATTGTCCAGCCTACTGCTCTTCATGAGTGACGCTTATTCCCTAGACCATCCCAAAGTGAAACATGATTAACATCTTTCCTTCTTCTTTCATAATCCCACAATAGGTTCATGGAATGGTCAACATTTTCTAAGATATTTAACCAATATTTAGTATTAAGAAAGCCAGGAATGAATTGCCTTCAACGTACTGCACAGGTTTTCATATTTTTGGTCTTTTGGTTCCCTTAAACACAGTCATAACCACTCATGAATTTGTATACCTGGGCTTAGACAGGAAAGAGGCATCTTCAAAGAGAAGAAAAAAACAGAGGCAAGTTGTCTTGGACATTTAGTTCATGAATCAGGGTTTTAGGGATTTGAGTTCAGGTTTTCAGAATGAGATAGAAAAGAATAAATCATAGCAAACGACAGCAGAGAAGAAAGAAATCCTGATATGCTAGACATAATGTCCATATTTCTTAAAACAAGAGTGAATCATGTCATTGTCTAAAAAGCACCAGTGTACCTAACATGCAAGAGAATATTTATAACAAAACTGTCCTGGAAAATCTGAACTTAGTGGTTACTATCAACTAGGACAACAAGTCTTAGAGAGTCTTTCGTATTTATTAGAATTTGGACTATTTGTTTCAAATCTAGTATGAAATGCCTTTCTATGGGGCCTCCCTTGTCTAATAGTAAATCCCTGTCTGCCTTGAACTGATCAAAATATCCACATAGCATTATCAGCCTTTGGAAATTTCACTTCTCCCTTAGAACTGAAAAATCTCTGATACATGTTTTTGGGTTTTGTAAGTATTTCCAGACATTTTAAAATACTCACCTCAATTTCATCCCAGTTAAATATCACTTTTTTATTAAAAAAAATAAAATTCTTGGGTTCCATTTCTGATATCTGATGTTTGGTCACTGATAAGAGATCTAACATCTCTAAATCCCAAAGTGACAGGTAACTAAATTCAGCAGATTTGCTATTTATAAGTTCTTACCAATCACAGTGGATTAAATTAATGGTTAAAGTTAAGGAGAATGTGGTCCTTCAATTATTTACAAATTATCTTTACTATCTGCAAATTAAATTAGAATAAAATTAAACTGAAAAATGTATGTCTTCAGTAAGGAAAAAAAAAGAAAACATCCTGAAGAACAATTACTTCCATCATCAACAATAGTATGTTTTATTAAAATTCCATTAAGTTGCCTTGTTTATATTATCACTTTACTCTGTGAAGTTTCTCAAAGACCCTTCTTTCCTTTCTGTTGAGTCTATGATGCCCAGCATGATTTACCCCCTTCCTAGCTCTCCAAACTTACTTTGTGCCCCTCTCCCCTGTTTGCCTGTCTGTAACCATGAAAGCCTCGTTCAGTCTTCCAAAGATCTATCTCCCTTCCCACCCCAGCCCTTTTGCACGTGCCGATCATCTCAACGTGTGTGCTCTCACTTCTCATCAGCCCCCTACCACCACTGGTTCTTTACTGCGAATGCTCCCTCCTCTATATACTCATCCTTCACAGCACTGCTGCTGCTCGGTTGGATCCAGTTGTTTGTGAACTCCTGGACTATAGCCCTCCAGGCTCCTCCGTCCATGAAATTTTCCAGACAAGAATATTGGAGTCGGCTGTCATTTCCTACTCCCGAGGATCTTCCTGACCTAAGGACTGAACCCACATCTCTTGTGTCTCCTGCATTAGCAGGTAGATTCTTTCCCACTCGCCACCTGGAAAGCTCATCCTTCATAGAACATGCTTATAAGTGTACTTAATTCATTATTGCTGTCTCTTTCCTGGCCGGATTTAATTTCCATGAGAATAGACACTGTATCCTTCTTATCATAGCTCTATCTATCTTAATAAGAAACCACACACTAAGTTGGCTGCTGGAAGAAATACTACAGATTTTAGAAAAACTTCTCAAGTTATCACTTTATAGCTTCTTCCTGGCTCAACTAACAATGTTTTAGGTCTTCCTAGAAGCTGGCAGTCTTCTGTAGGTTCTATAAAACTACTCAGAAAGCAGTTAATGTCAATAGTCCTTTTTTTTTTTAGTCCTGAAGGAAATTAACAGTTTATAGTGGGCAGAAATGCCTTTACTCATATCTGCCTAAGATGAAAGTACCTAGTCTTTTCATTAAAATTCCTTACCCATTTGTCTGTTAATTTCAACTAGAATTCTTTCCTAAGCAAGCCTTTTGTAGATGAAAATACTTTCTCTTGACCGTATGGTTTTATCTTTATCTTCAAAAGAAAAATGCTAACAACTAAAACCTGATTCTTTATCAAATTCTTATCCATTTTCCTTCTTTCATTCTTTTTAATTAGTGTGATGTCACTGATCAACTCTAGTGTCCCAGCAAATGCTGCAGACCAAGAACAGAAACTACTCTGCAATTGTCCAAATTATAGTGAACATCAAATAAAAGGTTTGCTATCTCCTGTTCTCTATTTTCAGGAGCCATAAATAACCCAGCACAAGCAGAGCTCCCCTCTGCAAGCAACACAATACATCCTGGAATTTTGAATAGAAGGAGAGCAGTCTTGCAGTTTCAGTAACACAAGTGGAAGGCAAATAAATTATCTTCTTAGCAATCCAAGTTGACCGGAGCACTGTGACCAGCCAAGCCCCATCTTGTGCTCCGTGTTTCCTCCAGAAATGTCTCTGTATACAATGCTGCCACTATTTGCTATCCATGTGTGGTTAACACTAAAATAGAGAGGTGAAACAGCATTTCTGTTTGTGTTTGAAAGACTTTTTAATAATTCATACAGTAATCAGATAATTCTCAAGCTGGCATGTCCTAAGATTTAAGACACAAGACCCATTCAAATAAAGAAAATAGGAAAGTTATCTGACTATCCAAAGGGAGGAAGGCTGATACTGGTTTCCTTTGAGCTGTCCTGTGATTAAATGTAGTCTACAGCACAAGTGTCCTCAGGCCTTGGAGAGGGTTAGCTCAGGGAGCAATACAGTTTACCCAGGATCAGCTGCCAAAATGTGAACTTGGACGGCGCTCCACTTCCTTTATGACAGTAAAGAATGGAAAGTCTGGTCACAGTGGAGATTCAGTTAAACTTGATTCAGATATTTAGGCTATGACTACCAGGATACAGTGCGGTTGAAAGAGTTAATTTGACTAATGTGTTCCCTGTGGCCCCTGGACCTCATCCCCACCCCCTCACTAACACACACACACACACACACACACACACACACACAACCTTTAAACTTGACCATCTCCTTCCTTTGCAGTCCTCTTTGACTCCATCTCATGTCCTCAACTCTAGTTAACGCCTCGTCTTCTGTGTTCCCACAGTATCCTGTGCTAACCTCTGCCAAATGGCTGACCATTTGGTTTTAATTACCTATTTGTTTGTTTGTTTGTTTGTTTTTTACCTTAAGAAGCCCCACGAGTTGCTTAATGGCAAGAATCTTATTTTGTTTCTCTGTGTATTCCCAGCACCTAGTTCTGTTCCTGGCCAATAATTGTTTGATAAAATAATGAATTAAGGAGTTATACTAAAAGATTCCTTGTGACTAAAAGGAGTCACAAAATGCAAGAACCAAGGAAAATCTTTATCTCCTTACTGTATTCTGAAATACACAGACTAAAAGTACCAACTCTGAGATTTCCAGAACTGTCCTCAGAGCTAGTGCAAAGCCTGAGGAGCACCACAGTTGGCTATGTGCAGTGACAAGTTAGAAATTAAGAGGAAAATCTTGTATCCAGAACACTGGCCCCACTTCAACTTAACTTTTTAAGGATGCTGTCACTTCTCTCTAATCCCGGCATGAGAAAGCCTGCTCCCCTGTAACCAATAGGCCTGTCCTATCGAGGAGACAGAAAATATGTTCTTCTTCCTCACAGTGGTCTTCCTGACTTGTTCCACCAAATTTACTGCTTCTTTGAAATCCTCCATCTAATGAGCTTGCTCTCTTACCCACGCCATCCATCATCTACTGATATCCATTGCTCCACCTGATATTGATTGAGAATATTGAAACTTGGCTTATAGTTTTTCTCTTCCTGTAATTCCCCACCCATTATCTTAGGCAACTCCACTACCCACACTAAAAAATCATTTTAACTTCTTATTCCTTGACCTCCTCTGATCCGGTGTTTGTATCTAAGCACCAGAGTCTCAGTTGTTCAGTTCAGTTACCCCACAGGCTGTTTTCTCCTGTGGAGGGTACTGATTAGAAAAGGGAGCAGATGAATGAAGACAGGGGTTTGACTTAGGCTGAAAGCCCTGAGCAAAAGAGAAATTGTGACCTATGTAACATGGTACCTCATCTTGGACAAGCAAGAGCAAGACAGTGAGGATGAATCCACAATATCAAGCACAACAAAGGAAAGTAAAACTAGTCTGATGGCTAGAAGCTAGAATCAAAGTGTTTGGCATTCTCATAGTGGCCTAAAAGGTCCCTGTAGTTATTAGTTCATCTTTCCCTCACATTTCCCCATCTTATCCTCATCTCCACCTTTGGAAACTAGCCTGATTCTGCCAGATCTGTTCCAGGTCTTGTGTAGTGCAAATGAAAGGAAAGAAAGGTCTAGGGAGACTGGAGAAGGAAACAAATGAATCGATGCAGTCAGGAGCTCTGCTTAGTCACTCAGTCGTGTCCGACTCTGTGCAACCCTATGGACTGTAGCCCAACAGGCTCCTTTGTCCATGGGATTCTCTAGGCAAGAATACTGGAGTGGGTTGCCATGCCCTCCTCCAGGGGATCTTACCAACCCAGGGATCAAACCCACATCTCCCACATTGCAGGCAGATTCTTTACTGTCTGAGTCACCAGGGAAACCCAGTTAGGAACTGGAGGAGAGTAATAGGAGAACATCATCAGGATAGGCTCCCCAGGACTAGAGTAATGCAGGGAGGAATGGGAGCTGGAAAGAGGGGGCACTGACTATACAATTACAAAGGAAAGAAAACAATTCCAAAAGTAGATCCCATTTATACCTTCCAAGAAATACAAATGGAATTCCTGTGTGTGTGTGTGTGTGCGTGTACTCACACATGTGTGCATTCGTGCATGTGCACATAAGTCATCAGATAAGTTGTAGTCTCAATTGAATTACTTTGGAATTCAATGTGAGTGGTTGATAATAAGACAGTGGACCAACTGAGCAAGGACATTTAGGATGCCCGGAATACTATGAATGTTACTGACTAGCCCCTGAGTGAGCAGAGAGCTGTGGAGGCACAGAACCAAGATGGGCAGCCTTGACCTCCCACTACTGCTAGTGTGCAGAGTGCCAATTGCTAACCTGGATCAACCCAACCATCTGTTTCTGTGGGCTTGCTCCCAAGCTACCAAATGCAGTCGGAGGAAATTGGCTCTAAAACCAATTTATAATTTACAAGCTCAGCTGGACCGTCAGTGCTGCTCAGCAATTCTTTTACTTACCCATGATTGGTTCCCTTTCCCATTCCCAATAGCAGCTGTGCCAATATCTTGCCATTCTTTTTCAAAGCTCCAAACCATACTCTCCACTCATATGTGCATTCATCAATTGTTTATTGAGCACTTACTATAATCCAAACCCTTTCTAGGGGCTTGTGGAAGACAAAAACATGGTCACAAATTCATTGAAGTTTCTCTCCATCAGAAATATGGGGCCCACCTTCCTACCCCATCATGCTATTTGATCTGCTTTGGTGACTAGAATAGAGCAGAAATAACGTTGAAGTACTTTCAGACGAGATCTCAAGAGTCCCTGCAGCTTGCTCTCACCCTCCTGGAACCCTGAGAACATCCTGCTCTGAAAAGCACTAATCTAGTACTTTCAGACAAGATCTCAAGAGTCCCTGCAGCTTCCTCTCACCCTCCTGGAACCCTGAGAACATCCTGTTCTGAAAAGCACCTAGTCTCCATGAGGTTGAACAACCACAAGGGTAGAAACATCTAGTCAGTTCAGCCATCACAGCTCAGCCCAGCTACCAACCAGCCCAACAACTGAAGGCAGCTATGAGGAAGCCCCTCTGGTCTTTCTCCATTTCCTTCTCTCTCTGCTTGAAAGAAGCCAATTGTTGCCAGATTTCGTCTCTTTCATGTAATGATCATAGCAGCTGATAATAGCCAATGCACACTCTTACTTTGATTCTTCAAACCTGCCTCCAACCTGCTCTTCTGTATCAGTCTACTCCACTGTTCATCACATTCATCAAGCCTGTGCAGGGTCCAGGCCTCTGGATTGCTCATTATTTTCTAGAGATGCCCTATTTGTATGTTCACAGTGCCTTTGCCTTTGCTCATCATTGATGATTAAAACTCTAGATGTGTTTTCAAGGTTCCGCTTAAATATATTATTTTGTGAAATCCACAACCTTATCCACCCAAAAAATGGTCAAAGTAAGTATCTTCTTCCTCTGTTGTCCCAGAGTAGTTTTTTAAATCCTAGTAGAATGTTCAGAGAAGGTGATGGCACTCCACTCGAGTACTCTTACCTGGAAAATCCCGTGGATGGAGCAGCCTGGTAGGCTGCAGTCCATGGGGTCACTAAGAGTCGGACACGACTGAGCGACTTCACTTTCACTTTTCCCTTTCATGCGTTGGAGAAGGAAATGGCAACCTACTCCAGTGTTCTTGCCTGGAGAATCCCAGGGACAGGGGAGCCTGGTGGGCTGCCGTCTATGGGGTCGCATAGAATCAGACACGACTTAAGCGACTTAGCAGCAGCAGCAGCAGTAGAATGTTACACTGGTTTTTTTTTTGTTTGTTTGTTTGTGTTTTTTTTTTATATACAGAATGAAGTAAGTCAGAAAGAGAAAAACAAATATTGTGTATTACCGCTTGCTTATGAAATCTAAAAAGATGGTACTGATGAACCTGTTTGCAGGGCAGCAATGAAAACGCAGATATAGAAAATAGACTTGCGGACACGGTGGGAAAGGAGAGGGTGGACGAATTGAGAGAGTAGCATGGAAACAGACATATTACATATGTGAACTAGACAGCCAGTGAGAATCTGCTGTGTGAAACAGGGAGCTCAACCTAGCGCTCTGTAACAGTGTTTCATAGTCATAGTTTATACAGTCTTGTCACCCAGTCTGCATCTTAACCTTTTGTTACTAGAGAATGGTAATTTGGGATCACAGATCTCTGGTATGTAATATACAACATAGTGGGGCTTAATGTTTATTATAATTAACCATATATATACAAAGCTAACAGTATTCTAGTCAGTTGAATAATTCTGTGCACCCACATCTCACCAATCGCCACTGCCAAATTAAGTCTACAACAGTCTCCTGTGATTTTAACTCAACCAGAATGACCAAGCTAGCCATGCGACAATCAGATCCTTTTACCCCAAGAGTACCATTTTAATGTGTTCAGAGCACTGAAAGGGAGATGCTCTTAANGAAGGCAATGGCAACCCACTCCAGTGTTCTTGCCTGGAGAATCCCAGGGACGGAGGAGCCTGATAGGCTGCCGTCTACGGGGTCGCACAGAGTCGGACAGACTGAAGCGACTTAGCAGCAGCAGCAGCAATAAGGCTGGTTTGAGAAGGTAAAAGTCCTTTGGTTTGTTTGCGCAAATTTACTTAAAACTTGCAAAGAAGGAAGGGGTAAAATTAGCCAAGAAGTCAAACAGCCCTGCCCCTCAGTCTGTAGCAGGGGTTTGGAAATTCCTAAAAGTTACTAAGGATGAAGACTGGGTTTGGTGATAAAATATAAACAAAAGGTTAGAGAAAAAAACATTACACCAAAAAGCAGGGCCTAAACTGGCTTCATGTGCGTGCCATTTTTGCTCAACTAAAATTGATTATTGAATCCTATGTCCCCAAGTAACTTATTTTCACTAATGACCCGAATACACATAATATTTTTGGTTTTTGGCCATATTGCATGGCTCGAGGATCGATCTTATTTTCCCAACCAGGGATTGAACCCAGGCCATGGCAATGTGAAAGCGTCTAGTCCTAACCATGGGACCACCAGGGAATTCCCATGAATGTAAATAGAGATAATTAAATATATAAGGCACAGTCTACTGCTATAATGGCTGCTATAATTAAACAACCCAGAAAATGTTAGTGACTCAACACAATGGACATGATTTCTTTGTTCAAGAGTAGGTTCAGTGCAGGAGCTAGAGGGATGGCCTTCCAACCAGCGATGTGGGGCCCCAGACTCCTGTCATCTTATAGCTAAATCCTCTCCTGCGGCCTAGAAATCTTTTACTTCTACTGATAAAGAGTGAAAGAATAGGCGGAGAAGAAGAAGACATCACTTCTGCTCACGTTCCGTTAACAAGAACTGAACACAAGTCTTCCCTGAGGTGTAGCTGCCTTCTGGGCAGGCACATCCTAGCAACACTGCCTTATTAAAGAAGGGGAGCACAGATCTTGCAGTGACAGGGAGGCAATTCATCTGGACCACAAATGCTTTTTCAAATATCAGTGATGGTCTTATCAGAGGTTCACTTCTCAATGGCCTAATCTAAATATATGTACAGTTGTACCTAGTTTCTCTAGCTTATAATTGTTCTCCGGATAGAACAAATATGCATGCTTCTAGTTCCCAACTGGACAATCAGACCAGGGACAACCTTTTCTCAAATTTAAAAAAAAAAATTCTTTCCTACTCAAAATTCTGAAAGAGCGAAGTTATGCTCAACTAATGGTGACTCTGGATAAACTCTCTTAATTTCCATCTTCACCCCAGTCTGAGAGACATGGAGCGGCTTCTGTTTTCTCTCATACTGCCCACAGGCTCTGAATGAATTATTAGGGTGCTTTCACTTTGTAAGACGAACTAATAGCTCCTAAGTAATAAGCCAACCTAGTTTTAAGGTAGGTAGATTTTAAATTTAATTAAGCTCTTTCTAGTGTCATTTATGTCTTAAACTCTTCATTTCATCTTTCTTTGATGCAACACTTGCTTCTTTCAGCATTTTACTCCCCTTCTCATCAATTTTTTTGTTGAAGAGTATACATTTTTAAATCTCTTTTATGGCACACTCATGTGTCACCAGGGTTAGTCATTACATTTAAGTAATATTTTGCAATAAATGATATATGGTTAATGAAAAGCCATTTACTTCATTTCCAAAATTCTGAAGTGGTGACTACATCTTGTTTTGTGGGATTATTAACCTAGTATGGTAATTTACATTCTTTATATTTTGATAAAAATACCATCTGTATTTAAGATTTTCCTTAATTATAATAATCTCACCAGTCATTTCCTACATGTAGAAATAGGCTTTATAGCTGTTCCTTTCCTCCTCACTACTGCCCATAAGTCAGATGCTGCCTGTCACAAATTCCCAATAAACATGAACATGCCCTCAGGGACTGCTGCTGGGCAAAGAGAGTAGAAATGGATCTGGGCAGACCCATTACTGTTACTGTAAAACCACATGCCCTCCTGAGGGTGAGTCACATATTAAGACCAGTGTGTTTTTGTGTCTTTACTCTTATAGCCTAGATGAATCTAGTATAACTTTATTATAATAATGTGAACCCTGTTGTCTAAGTCCATTATCATACAGTGTTGTTAAGACAGAACTCCTTTGGTGATATGGAAAATATCTAAAAATATTGTCTTTGAATGGTGACCAAAAATATATAAAATAGTTTTCTATTTTTGTAAAACAGCCAACTGTTCTTTATTATGACCCTTCCCGTTCCTTACTAGTAGCTAAGAAAATTCAATATCTAGATGTTTCTTTGATCTGTTTCGCCTTATGTCTTCTAGCCAGAGCTGCAAGCTTTTCTCAATTGTGTCTGAGAACGAGGAAAAGAAAGAGAAAAACTGTGATCTGTACACATGCTCTTAAGTGGCACAATCAAAGCTTTGGTACTGCTTTATTTATTATAGAACTTAGTAACAGATCTATTATGTCTTTTAATATACCTGTAATATACCCCTATCCAAAGCCACGGTGGCTTCCCTGGTGGCTCACGTGGTAAAGAATCTGCCTACAATGTAGGAAACCTGGGTTTAATTCCTGGGTCAAGAAGATCCCTTGGAGAAGGGAATGGCAACCCACTCCAGTATTCTTGCCTGGAAAATCCCATGGACAGAGGAGCCTGGTGGGCTATAGCCCATGGGGTCACAAAGAGTTGAACACGACTGAGCAATTAACTCGTTCACACATTCATCCAAAGCCATGTTATGGTCATTATTTAGTACAGTATTCTTAAAGGTTCATCCCCATTAACAAATGTGTAATCATCACCTCTGATGTGTAAGCCATTGGGTTAGGTAACTGAATGGCAATGGGGTATGGAGAAGACACAAAGAAAATGAAACTCCATTATTTTAGCAACCTGAATTTTAGGTTAACAGTGAATGTGCAATCTGAACATTGTCCTACCTATTAAAATAACTGCAGCTGCAAGAAATATTGATTCTTCAAGGCCTTTGCTATCTATTGCCTTCTTATCAAAGCCACCAATCCTGTTGTCCTTGATCAATTGCAGAGTTTCAGGGTTTGAGGTTGAAATTACCTGTAACTGCATCTATATAATTTTGTTCAAGTTATTCTACATAGTGCCCTCTTTTCTGTGGTTCTCCTGCTTCAGGATATACATATCATGAGGAGTTTGAGTCTTGTTAAATTGTTTTAGTGTAGGAATATCATCATCTTTTCTGACCTATTTATATAGACTACTACCACACTGTAATAGAAGTCTCTATCCTTAATAGCAGTAGAGTATTACCCACTCATAATACTAATAAACATTTTTACTAAATATAAAATCAGTTCTGTTATCATACAGTTAGAGCCATCACTTTTATAGACTCATTTGTTGGGTAGAACGTTTCCGGGGACTGCTGTTTATTGCTGATAAATATAGCTTGCTTATTTAAGCTCTTTACCTTTTTCTAACCCTGCTGAGAGATCTTCTGAAGCCAGAAGCTTTAGAATGAAATAGGTAGGTAATGTGCTGAAAGCATCGGACAACCTCTTATTGGAGGCACCATGATCAGATAATAAAGCAACCACCGTAACTCAAGGTCAAATGATCCTTAATCTAAAAACAATCTCTAAATGACATAAGAAGGGCTTTAACCTTAACACCCACTGCATTTGAGGCCCTATTTTTTCTCTCTGCAGAGTAAAGTCAATAATATGAGAATCATAAACCGAGCCAGGATTGCAAATCCTCTTATCCTACCTGCTAGAAATCAAGCAAGTGGGGAAAAGCATTGTTTCACTAATGCAAAGAAATTTTAAAAATAGTTCATAAGGTGATTGTTTAATATAAGCAATGGTCAAATAATGTTATTTGATGGGAATTTTTTTCTCTGCTTGCTTCCTGAATTCACTATTTCACATTCTAGAAAATCATTCTGTTGAAAAAAAAAGTCAAAGATATGCAAAAATAAATTAGGCTTACTAATCATTTTGTAATTAGACAACTTGAGAAAACTTTTTATTCAAAGAGAATCTTAATGTATAGATGTGAGAGTTGGACTATGAAGAAAGCTGAGCGCAGAAGAACTGATGCTTTTGAACTGTGGTGTTGGAGAAGACTCTTGAGAGTCCCTTGGACTGCAAGAAGATCCAACCAGTCCATCCTAAAGGAGATCAAGTCCTGGGTGTTCATTGGAGGGACTGATGTTGAGGCTGAAACTCCAATACTTTGGCCACCTGATGCGAAGAGCTGACTCATTGGAAAAGACCCTGATGCTGGGAAAGATTTAGGACAGGAGGAGAAGGGGATGGCAGAGGATGAGATGGTATGATGGCAACATTGACTCAATGGACATGGGTTTGGGTGGACTCCAGGAGTTGGTGATGGACAGGAAGGCCTGGCATGCTGTGATTCATGGGGTCGCAAAGAGTCGGTCACGACTGAGTGACTGAACTGAACTGAAATGAACTCTACCCTATACTTTGTGTATCCAGAATCTAAAACAGAAATTAAATTCAGCAATTCATATTTCTGTATTGAGTTTTATGCTTTGGAATACTTATATTCATACTTATTCCTACAACAAAAGGGATGAAGTAGTCATTTGGATAAATTTTTAATCGGATTTTAATTTTATTTTGTTAGAGAAAAGATTTGTGGAGTAACGCTTCTGAAACTTTAATAGACACACAGTCACCTGGAGACCTTGTTAAAATGCAGGTTCTAATTCAGCAGGTTTGGGGTGGGGCTTAAGATTTGGTAATTCTAACAAGCAACTGTGTATGTGGGTGCTTGGTAGCTTCAGTCGTGTCCAACTCTTTGCCACCCTATGGACTGTAGCCCACCAGGCTCCTCTGTCCACGGGATTCTCCAGGCAAGAATACTGGAGCGGGTTGCCATGCCCTCCTCCAGGGGATCTTCCTGACGCAGGAATTGAACTTGTGTCTCCTGTGTCTAGGGGTACCAATTCTGATAGTCCAAGGCTCATGCTTTGAGTGGTAAGATCACATAATTTTGTGTTATTCCTGCACAATATTCAAAGAGAAGGTGAAGGGAGACTAAAAGTGAAGATAGATTTTCGAGAAATTCTCATTCTTTGCTTTCCTTTGCATGCATAGATATGCCTAACATTTTTAAAAAAGTAAACAGAGAGTACATGTTTTATCCTTTGTAAAACACAATGCAAATGCAGAATTAGCACTATTATGGTGTACACTAAACTTTGCATCAACATCTAATGCACTTCTTATTAATTCATGGACTACCAATTTAATCTTCCCACTTTGATTGGTTATGAAGTAAACAGCTCTCAGATTGTTGAGGAAATATAAGTGTAAATATAACCAATTAAAACATTCAGTTAGGTTCCACTGAATAGTTTATAAATAATAGTGTAAGAAGATTATTTTATATTAGAAATGCACTAAAAGTAGCATTTTTCTTTGTTGAGCTCAGAAATTAACCTATTAACTTAAAATGCTGGCTCAGCCCTTGGACAGGTTCCTTGACTTCACTGAGGAGTTCAAATTATGTTAAATCTTTTAATAAAGCTCTGGGGGAAATTCCACTGCCATACAATGAAATTCCATTACGTATTACTTATTTTTGGCTCTCCAACTGATAATAAAACATGTCAAATGGCATTTCCCTTTATTTTTTTCCCGAAGTTTGGTTATTGTGCTACTATTTATGTATTCTTCAAGGAGAGTGTTTCTGCTTAAAAGTATTTTTAATTTTACTTTTCAAGAAGTACTAAAATATGTAGATTTTGTTATTGTAATGACATTATAGTATATTAAAAATTATGAATTAGCAATTATCCTGCTTAATGATTTCCATAAATATTCTGCCATGTAGAGTGTTAAAATGCCAAGAGATACCTTTATAGCAGAAAAGATTAATTTTCTAAACGTCCTCCACATAGTTAGCATCTAATAAATATTTATGTATGAACTGTAGCCTAATTCTTTGATGGCTGAGCAAGAACTGCTGCAATGGGTCTGGACTTTCAATTTTAAAAGAAGGAAAAATGTACATTAAAAAAATAGAGTACTTTATTCCTATCGAGTACTTATCACAAAGCATGCCCTTAATAGGTGTTTGATAATCATGATATTGATTATAAGTTAACATTTGTAGAAAGTTTTACAGTTAACAAAATAATTTCACTCACGGAACCCTGTTAAATATGTGAGAAATAGAGATATGTGGCCCAGATCCCTCTTAGGGAAATGACATTTTGTCCCCTTCAGGTCAGATCAGTGACATCTTTTGAAAAATGGCCTACATGCAGTGGCACACAGAGGCAGAGGTATTGCTACAGAATCAATGTTCTTGTCCCCCACTCCCCATTCTGTGGTGAAACCTAACCCCGCATGTGATCGTATTCGGCCGTGGGGTCTTTGGGAGGTACTTAGGTCATGAAGTTGGAGCCCTCATTAATGGGATTAGTACCCTCATAAAAGAGACCCCACAGAACTACCTAGCCCTTCTGACTGATGTATAGAACAGCCTTTTGGACTCTGTGGAAGAGGGAGAGGGTGGGATGATTTGGGAGAGTGACATTGTAATGTATGATATCATAAGTGAAACGAATCGCCGATCTAGGTTCGATGCAGGATGCAGGATGCTTGGGACTGATGCACAGGGATGATCCAGAGAGATGGTGCGGCGTGGGAGGGGGCAGGGGGGGTCGGGATTGGGAGCTCATGTACACTCGTGGTTGATTCATGTCAATGTATAGCAAAACGAATACAGTATTGTAAAAAATAAAAATTAAAACAAAAAAAAAGAACTACTTAGCCCTTCTGACTGAGTCCCTTAGGCTCCCTCTGTCCATGAGGACACACCAAGAAGACAGCTGTCTTTGCCTCAGGAAATGAGCCCTCACCAGACACTGAATTATCTGGCACCCTGATCTTGGACTTCTAGCCTCTAGACAGATGAGAAATAAATCTTTATGTTTTAAGCCACCGAGTCTATGGCATTTTTGTTATGGCAGCCCAAAATGACAAAGACAGTTATAAAGGTCCAAGGCACTTTGGATCAATGAAGGGCCACCTCAAGCTTGATTTTTTCCCTTTATCTAATTCTCATTTTATGACCCTTGTTTTCATAGGAGTTGATCCCAAGAGTTTCCCCAACCTGGCACAATAGGCATTGTCATCCTTGTCTTATAGATCAGGAAAAGTGAAAGTGAAGTTGCTCAGTCATGTCCAACTCTTTGCAATCCCATGGACTGTAGCCTACCACACTCCTCTGTCCATGGGATTTTCCAGGCAAGAGTACTGGAATGGGTTGCCATTTCCTTCTCCAGAGGATCTTCCCAACCAGGGGTTGAACCTGGGTCTCCCACATTGTAGGCAGACGCTTTACCATCTGAGCCACCAGGGAAGACTGGAAGATAGATCAGGAAACAAAGGCTCAAAGATGAGAAATGAGTTGCCTGGGTTTGGCAGTTTAGTCAAATCATGAGCTGAGTCCTACTCATTGCAAATCTTACTTCCTCTACCTTGGGACTCTCGTCACTGTGGCCTGTCAGATCTTTGAAATAGATTTTATCTACACTTCAGGAGGTGCACTGAACTAAAGCAGCTGCTTGTTGTTTGGTCTCTTTAGTCATGTCTGACTCTTTTGTGACCTTGTGAACTGTAGTTGTCCAGGCTCCTCTGTCCATGGGATTTCTCAGGCAAGAATACTGGAATGGGTTTCCATTTCCTTCTCCAGGGAATCTTCCCAACCCAGGGACTGAGCCCGTGTCTCCTACATTGGCTGGCAGATTCTTTAACACTGAGCCACCCCAAAGCATCCTGAAGTCCCTTTAGTTATTTTCCGAATGTTCGGTGCCAGATACTCCTTTTCTCCACTTGCAATGGAAAATAGAATACACTTAACACTGTCTATTCTCAGGCTTGCTGCTCTAAAACTCTTATATGAAATTCAGAATGCCCTGGGACCCTAGCCCCTAGTCTGCAAGAAAGGGTCAGTGTTGAGACAGAAGAGTCTAGGGCAGGGCCAAAGATAGGCATAAACCAGCGGAAAGCCAGGATTCACAAAAAAGAGCAAAATTGGGGTTAGAGCAGGGAAATGTCAGGGCAGTGAACAGGCAGGAAAACTGAGACAAAGAGGCAAGAGAAGGCAGAAATAGAGGCATTTCTTCCCAGGTTTCTGCAGCTGCTCTGTCTGCGAGCCCTCAGCCCTAGGAGATACTGGACATGCTTCAAAGAGATCTGCCTTTTTACTGATTAACCAGTTTCCTCTTCTCCAGCTATCCTGCTTTAGCCCTGGGGAATGGGAGAGTCCTTAAAAGCTTGACATGGAGCAGATTCTATAGCTGTGAATAGCTCTGAGTGTGTCATAGTACTTCAAGTCAAATCAAACACCAGCCATAACTCAAGCATACCATGGGTCTTCATTATGAGAAAGTGAAAATCGCTCATTCATGTCAGACTCTTTGCGACTCTAGGCCAGAATACTGGAGTGCGTAGCCTTTCCCTTCAGGGGATCTTCCCAACCCAGGGATTGAACCCAAGTCTCCCGCATTGGAGGTGAATTCTTTACCAGCTGAGCCACAAGGGAACCCCAAGAATATTGGAGTGGGTAGCCTATCCCTTCTCCAGCAGATCTGTCCAACCCAGGAATCGAACCAGGGTCTCTTGCATTGCACGAAGATTCTTTACCAACTGAGCTATCAGGGAATCCCCTTCATTAGGAGTCATTATCAAAGAAGGCATTTTGCAAAACAAATCTATGGTCTCAATTATTTTATTTGATGGGGCTTCCCAGGTGGCTCAGTGTTAAAAGAATCTGCCTGCCAGTCAAAGCAGGAGACCTAGGAATTGCAGCTTCCATCCCTGGGTCAGGAAGATCTCTTGTAGGAGGAAATGGCAACCCACTGCAGTATTCTTGCCTAGAAAATTCCATGGACAGAAGAGCCTGGCAGACTATCGTCCATGAGGTTGCAAAGAGTCGGACATGACTTAGTGACTAAGCACAGATTTTGAACAAGGAAAAAAATAAGAATTGTTCCTTTGCATTTGTTGTAATAGGCATTGATCAGCTTTTCTAATGAGAAGAAAATGTTCACTGGTGAATTTTTCAGTCTGTTATTGAGGATTTTAAATTGAACAAAAAGGAGAGGGAATTCAGGGTGAGACTCTAAGCATGAAACCAGTGTCTAGTGTACCTAGTAATTCACACAAGAAAATAATTAAAGAGTCCATAGGATGTAGCACTTAGATCCTAGTTGCCTGAATACCAGTTACCAAACATATAATGTGATGTTCATGCAAGAAAATCAGTATATCCACCCCACAGACGTTACTGCATCTTGGCAAAATAAGAGTCACAAGTGGCAATGCTTATGGAAAGCAGCACACTTCTGTGTCAGGAAGATATATACCTCTGTGAAAATTCCAAAATCAGGGATGGCAGAATGATAAACAACATTTGGGTAGAGATTAAAGGAAAAAACATCAAAATGATATTACTGTTGGAGAGGATGAGATAGGGGTGATGGTTGGTAAATTAGCCATTTCAGGAGAAGGCAATGGCACCCCACTCCAGTACTCTTGCCTGGAAAATCCTATGGACAGAGGAACCTCATGGGGCTGCAGTCCATGGGGTCACAAAGAGTCAGACATGACTGAGCGACTTCACTTTTACTTTTCACTTTCATGCATTGGAGAAGGACATGGCAACCCACTCCAGTGTTCTTGCCTGGAGAATCCCAGGGATGGCAGGGCCTGATGGGCTGCCGTCTGTGGGGTCGCACAGAGTCGGTCACGACTGAAGTGACTCAGCAGGCAGAATCAAAGAACGGATGATCCCTTCCTAACACTGATCACACATCTGGCACAGATACAGAGGCGGGGACAGAAGCGATGCAGAATTGTGCTTATCTTGACATCTCCAGAAAGTCCGTCAGCTGAAAGTGTAGCAGTGGATAACATGTCACTGACCATTTCATCTTTTAGAAGGCAGGAAAGGTAATGAAGGGAATTTCTGCATAGAACCCATTCTTGACAAGCAGAGAAAGTCCTGGTGGGCAGAGTAGAAATGATAGCATCCTTGAGAAGGAGCAAACCGGTATGAGCACCTTATGGTCTGCGATAGCAAACACTTCAAACCCTGAGTGAAGCTAGATATTTGGCCCAAACTAAAAGAAAACAGATTTCCAAAGGTTTAAAAAAAAAAAAGTGTGATCGTATGTCCAGAGACTGGGCACACAAAAAGGACTCTATGCTTCTTTAAACACCCAGTTCCAAGAATCTAATCATGAAGATGAGGGAGAGGTAGCTAAGGAAACAGCTCAACCAGCTGTTACAGAATGGAAGGACCAAGGTGTAACCACAAACAAATGAAAACTAATACCAAGGGAATGAAATAAAGCTTGTGAAAATTGCCAAAGATAAAAATAGGTTTCCTAAAGATATGATGGGAACACGAAAGAGATATGGGAAAACACCCTGAAGTTTACCAAAAAGAATCAAAAACAGAACATTCCGGGTCTTTTCTCTGCTGTAGACGACCTATGTTTCTCTGTCCCATTCTCATGAGGTTGCAGTGTGCCTGTCAGCCACAGGCCCAGCCTGCCCTGGCCAGGGCCACGAACACGTGCTCAAACAGGGCCAGTCAGATGCTCCCCATGAGGTCTGACACACAGATACTGAGAATGTGTTTCTCTTCCTTTTGGATTTGAACAAAGCCCATGAACTATCTTCCCAACCATGTGGACAGCCCATCCACAAAAGGAATCAGAACTCAAATAGGGCTAAAAATCTAGGCTTCCGATGACATCTTCTGAGTCCCTGAAGTCAGCCATGATTGAAGCAAGCCTTACCCCTGATTTTCCCAGCTATGTGAACTAAGGTATTCCTTTTTATCATAAGAGTTTAAACTGGGTTTCTTTTAATCAAAAGAGGCCTGACTAATACATTGGTTGAGAAGGTTAACTGTCAGATTAAAAAGGAGAAAGCAAATACTGGAAGGAGGAAATTAAAGTCCAAGCAAGGAAAGAGGTTGAAAAATACACCTTTCAAAGGACTTTAGTTCCACTCCATAAGACTAAAAGAAGGCTCAGATGACACCAGTGAGCTGTAAATAGTCATCTTTGAAGAACTATGGGCACAGAAGTCTTCTGGCAGGTGGAAAAAGGGCAAATAAATGTTTCCATTTTCAAAAAGGCGAAAGAAGTTACAATCTTTAAACTACACCCAAAGAGATTAGACAGATCCCTAGCAAAATGTCACAATATAAAATGTGGATAAACAGTTAAAAAGCAAAGAGGTAATCGTTAGGGACCACCACAGGTTCATGAAGCTCAGTGCCTGCTGGGATTATATTATCTCCTTTTTCAACTGTATATCCCAGAGAGGTTTGATGGAGTTATTCACGGTGCCAGGTACTGTGTGAGGCACTGCTCTGATAGTATTATGGGCGACATTTGTAGTCATAATTGGTTTCCTTGGTAAAGTATAACAATGTCGGCTGTATATTGACAATCTAATATGTTCCAAAATACACACATGTACATACGGCACTGTACACATACAGTTATTCACACATAACATGCACAGTCATTCACACATGTATGCACAAGCACACATATATGTATACACGAAAACATGTGCATGTGCACATATGCACGATACACACAGGCATATACACATACACATAAACACACTTGCATGTGCGCAAATATACAAAAGGCACAATGGGCATACACACAGATACATATGCACATAAAATGTCACACACACACACACTTACACACATGAGTCAGAATGTAAGTGCAGCATACATATACACATGTAGATACACATACATATTTATGCACACACACACCAATATAAAAATCTAACCTGGGCAATAAAAACCCCTATGATACAGGGAAAACTGGAGTGAGGCAGTTTGTCCAAGGTCACACAAAAACAACAGCAAAAATATGTATTCGAATCTAAAATTTTCTAATTCTTAAACCAATATTATTTGTCAACAACAGTTATCTATGCACACCATAAACATAAAGCTAACTAAGAGAGGGATGGCAAGCTGAGGAAAGGTCTGACGTATCTTTGACCTCTTCACCTTTCAAAAATTTGAATGACAAATAGGGAGAGCATTACAGTCACATCTAAAAATAATTCAGAAATACATGTAATATGTTGTTGAAATAATTGGAATCTATACTGAAAACAAGAAATATATTTATATATTTTATATTAAATATATGTGTATATTTTTTGTTATTAAGAAATAGCCAAAAAATGAGCTTTCAGACTCAGGCTGCACACAACACAGGCACCACACAACACAGGCACCTTAAGGAGAATTTCACTTGACTGTCAGTCAAGGAATTAACAATGAGATGCTGCTGCTGAAAGAATGAACTCATCCCTGGGCTGAATTAACAGCAGTATGAAGTTCAGGAGGAGGGAGGAAATTCTCCTTTTTAACCCTCTCTGGACTAAATTACGGAGAAGGCAATGGCACTCCACTCCGGTACTCTTGCCTGGAAAATCCCATGGATGGAGGAGCCTGGTGGGCTGCCATCCATGGGGTCGCTAAGAGTTGGACAGGACTGAGCGACTTCACTTTCACTTTTCACTTTCATGCATTGGAGAAGGACATGGCAACCCACTCCAGTGTTCTTGCCTGGAGAATCCCAGGGACTGGGGAGCCGGTGGGCTGCCGTCTATGGGGTCACACAGAGTCGGACCCGACTGAAGCGACTGAGCAGCAGCGGCAGCAGGACTAGATTAACACAACGACACAGACCCAGAGGAGCCTGTCCACGACAATGATGAACTTAATCGCGTACTGGCTAGATTAGAGAAAGATGACCACTGTGTTTGATGAGAGAAGCAAAGACTTAGACCATGAGTGTGTGAGGAGAATTCATTACATATTCCTTTTATCATCCAGAGAGTTTTAAAAAGCAAAATGGGAATTAATGAAAAATTTCTCTGAGTCAGATTTCAACACAATTTAAGATTTCCTGTTACTGCAGAGATTAAATGCAGTACCATGGAAAGCAGAGATCAAAACTTTTAGTAATATGATGCTTTCCTGGTGTAAAGGAAGTCAGAGGACCACGGAAGACATCTTTTTGCTCCTGGAAAGAATGACTTGAGTGGTCTTCATACGAAATATAGATAAGGTGGGCATCCATTGCCCAATTGTCCTAACAGTCCCCCCAACAAAACCCACTAAACAATCCCTGTGGAAGGAAGTTGATCTACCAGCACAAGAAGTGAAAGTTTCTCTGGGGAAAAAGGAACTCAGATCCCATGGCCTGTGTGTCCCTGGATTTAAATTTAGAGAAATCTCTAAGTGAGGGCTGAGGTGACTTTGACCCCAAAGGGAGAACGCATCAGAAGGAAAACAGGAACCACTGACTGCAGTAAGCTCAGCACATAGGATGTTTGTGGGGAAGAGCTAGCTGTAGCTCAGTGTGTGGCTGAGGCTGAAAGTTGCTTGGGCTATAGTTTCCTGGAGGTTATGTTTGAAGAATAATTAATGAACGTGCATGCAATCACCTTGGCACGCAAGCATGACATACCAGTTTGACATGTGTGGGGATAGTGACCAAGAACGTCAGTTCACCTGTGCAAGTTGGGTCTTCAACAGGACACCATGTGGCAGGCAGCAAACCACAAAAGCAGAAGGAATGGACACTCTTCTCCATTCTTTCGCATCTCTCCTTCCAGTAGCACAAATGACTGCCTCTCCTCTTTCACTGTCTAGTCTCTGGGATCCTTGGACAGGTAGATTTGGATGGTAATCGGTGGAGAGATACTGTGCTTCTGTTTTGAAGGATTACTGCTGTTCAGTTGCTAAGTCATGTCCGATTCTTTGAGACCCCGTGGACTGCAGCACCCCAGGCTTCCCTGTCCTTCACAATCCCCCAGAGTTTGCTCAAAATCATGTCCATTGAGTCGGTGATGCCATCCAACCACCTCATCCTCCCCCTTCTCTTCCTGCCCTCAGTCTTCCCCAGCATCAGCATCTCATTCTAATTACGAAAAAATGGAGATTACAAGACTGAAGAAACAGAAATTAGCTAAGTATTTTCACACTCTTTTTTTTTTTTTTTTAATTAAGACTGTGCCAGCCCACTCGAGTATTCTTGCCTGGAGAATTCTATGGACAAAGGAGACTGGCAGGCCACAGTCCGCGGGGCCACAGAGTCAGACACGACTGAGCGACTAACATACACACACACACTGCTTTGAAACCTGTGCCTGAAACTGTAAATCCTTAAGGGCTCTGAAAGTCCCAAGTTCCCAGCCTTTGTATCTTGCTTTTAGTGGCAGAAGAAGAGGTCAGGGCATCTGCAGCTGAATTAGCTTCCCGTTCCCATAAACTTCTTGGCTTAAAACAAGACAAATTGACGGTTTTAGAGTTCTAGAGGTCGAAAGTCTGACGTTGGTCTCAGAAGGACACAGTCAAGGTGTCAGCAGACGCGCTTCCCTTCTGAAGGTCCCAGGAGAGAATTCATGCCCTTGCCTTTTCCAGCTTTTCCAGGCTGTCTGCTCGGCCTGGTTCGTGACCCCCTTTGGGCCTTACTCCAACCTCTGCCTCCACCGTCACCTCTTCTCTCCACTCATATCTCCCTCCCTCCCTTCCGATTACGTCAGACCCACCCAATGGAAACAAAAGTCTCCCCATCTCAAGGTACTTAACTACATCTGTGTCGTCGTTACCAGGGACAGGGACACAGGCACCGCTGGGGCCATAACTTCACCTTCCACCTATGACAGGAGTTCTGAGCTGCTACTACAGCAGCTGGAAGGAATGTTCTGTTTTCTTTCCTACGGACTTCCCGAACGGTGCTCATAGTACAGAACCTTTGTCAAAACTGAGAGGACAGAGCTTTTAGTTTATTGATGAAATACCTATAAGCTTAATCCATTGGACTTGGCAGAGGAGAAAGTTTCAGAGAAATGCTTAAACGGACAGAGATCCCCCCAAACTTCATGAAGGCAAGTGATACAGAGAACCAACAGAATTGCTTAGAAACAAACAAAAAAAATTCTCCCCTTCAGTGTGTTTCTGCAAATACCCTGTAGGAAGAGGACAATAATCTTTGGCCTACCTGGTTTGAGGAACTGTTTTAATTTTAATATTTTCTACTCCTGCCTCCCCCAAATTAAAGTCATTATTTAGCAAAGCATCAAGGAACTCGGGCTCTTATGAGAAAAATTTCCTCCAAATCTCCCTTAGCAGAGCTCAAGAGGTTGATAGAGGAAGTAAAGAGACAGTGGACTTACTTAAAACCTAACTTGGTGAAACAAGTCAAAAAGCTACATGAAGAAAAACCTTAAAGTTAGTACAGTTTCTAAAAACATCTGCCTCTTTCTAACATGTTTCTCATTTCTCTTTTTGCCAACTTCAGGCAGAAGCCAATCCCCATTTTTTTCTTTTCACTTTATGCCGATGCCAAAAGACTAGCCAATATTGCCTATTCCTTTCTATGGAATCAACTTGCTTATTAGAAACTGTAGTTACTATACCCCATGCTCAGACCAACCCAAGTCTAAAAGTTGGAGACAGTTTAACTGGCAGGGCACAGAAACTGTGTAGGTGAGGAAAAAATTTTTCACTTGTTCCCCAACCAGTGCAGGCCAGTCCTTAACTCCTTATCTAGAGGTAACCCAGGTAACTCAGTATCAATAACATGAACATGAATGCCTAGCAGGGTCAATATAGACACTTGCAAATGCCCTCTCTGCAAATAAAATTTGATATCTTTCTCATGACTATACTACCTACAAATAAAACAAAATGTTTTTATTATTTCTGTCATATTTTGATGAAGCTAATCTATTTCTTCTTGCTTTAGCAGCAAAAAGTTGAGATTGTTAACTTTTGATTTTAGCAGTCATAAAATGGGGAAGTCAGTGCAAGGTGCCAAGAGAGAGAAGTGAATCTGTTAGAGACATATTGAATTGCCATAGATATAATTAATCATGAAGCAATGATTTCTAGAACCTTCTATAGTACTTTCATAATTTGTGTTGTATATCTCATGGAGAAATATATTAAGACTGCGTGATGTCAGTGTTGTTTATTTTTTCTTCATTAGACATATAAGAATTATTAATAATTGAATTTATTTTTACTTAAGGATAATTTATGAAGATACAAGAAGATGAATATGATGCCAAAGTTAAATTAAACCTTTGGGACCTCCACCTTCAATTTGGCCAAATTGATTCAGCTTATAACATTGCTGTGACTGGATTTATCTATACTCCCTCCTGGAGTATATGCAACGATGTGCATACACTGCTGTATTTATTACTACTATGGTTCATTAGGTCTTAGTTTCACAGTCTATAAAATGGAGAAATAATACTTTCAGAGTACTTTGAGATGTCTCCAGGCATTGTCAGATGTTTTGGGAGGAGGCAAAATCACCCAGGATAAGAATCATTGATTTAAGCAAATTGGTGGTTGTGACTCATTTAAAAAGTCCATGTTGCTCAAAAGTTGCTTGATGCTCTTTTTTCCTATACCACTTGCTAATTTATAAGACATTCTTCCATTATGCTTGAATAGATTACAGAGGGTTTTATTTTTAGCTTTTTTTGGATAAAGACTCAAGGAAGAAAAAGTCTGTCTAACAGGACAAAATATCTTTTTAGTTTTCACTTTTTGATTTATTTAAAAAAATGGTTAATCACTATAGCAATGTTGCCTTTTTACCCACAAAAATTCACACACACACACACACACACACACAGAAGATTCAAGTTAAAATATTTTGAGTTCAGAATTATTTAAATACTATGTTTAATTTTACTCTTTGTCTCATTCCAAAAAGAATGATATATCTTTTTAAAATCTATTTCTTATTAATATGCTTTTCAAATCTTAACTTATAGAAAAATTAGTTTGTAAAAGTGTTTGTCATTTTTATGTCTTGGGTGTTTGTGAGGTGGAAAACAATATTGATGTATAAGCTGTTGCATTGCACATTTTGACTTTGAAAAATTGTCAACCTCAATGAGTTAATTTGCAGTGTCTCTATCTACAAGTAAAGTGTATTCCTATGAGACCACTGACCATACACAATCACTGAGTCTATTCATCCACCTTATATTCCTGTTGTTTAGCCACTCAGTCATGTCTGACTTTTTTGCAACCCTATGGACTAGAGCCTGCCAGGCTCCTCTGAAAGGAGATTTCCCAGGCCAGAATACTGGAGTAGGTTGCCATTTCCTGCCCAGAAGATTGTCCCAAACCAGGGATCAAGCCTGATCCCCTGCATTGGCAGGCAGCTTCTTTGCCATTGAGCCACCAGGAAGGGCTTATGGTAATAGCATCTTGAGATCCTTCTGCCACCACCACCCTCCCATCTGGGGAGCTGTTAACTGCTGATGTTGGGGACACAAAAGCCCAGGCAGGTTCTTTACCACTGAGCCACCTAGGAAGCCCCTACCTGTATCCTGGCTTGATAAATAAATATTAAGTTCTTCACTGTTTATAGAATAAAATCAAAGCTTACAATCCACTATTCAAAAAATTGCTTCAGTCTATATTTATTGATCTGAAATATTGTCCAAAAGATATTAAGTGGAAAAAAAGCAATTTCCTGAGGTATTACCTGTTTCTGTTTGTTTAGAAAAAGATTATGCATGTATAAGAATGAGCTCAACATTCAGAAAACTAAGATCATGGCATCTGGTCCCATCACTTCATGGCAAATGGATGGGGAAACAGTGGCAGACTTTATTTTGGGGGGCTCCAAAATCACTGCAGATGGTGATTGCAGCCATGAAATTAAAAGACACTTGCTCCTTGGAAGAAAAATTAAGACCAACCTAGATAGCATATTAAAAAGCAGAGACATTACTTTGCCAACAAAAGTCTGGCTAGTCAAAGCTTTGGTTTTTCCAGTAGTCATGTATGAATGTTAAAGCTGGACTATAAAGAAAACTGAGCACCAAAGAATTGATGTTTTTGAACTGTGGTGTTGGAGAAGGCTCTTGAGAGCCCCTTGGACTGCAAGGAGATCCAACCAGTCCATCCTAAAAGAAATCAGTCCTGAATATTCATTGGAAGGACTGATGCTAAAGTTGAAATTCCAATACTTTGGCCACCTGATATGAAGAACTGACTCACTGGAAAAGATCCTAATGTTGGGAATGATTGAAAGTGGCAGGAAAAGGGGACGACAGAGGATGAGATGGTTGGATGGCATTACTGACTCAATGGATACAAGTTTGAGTAAGCTCTGGGAGTTGGTGATGAACAGGGAAGCCTGGCGTACTACAGTCCATGGGGTTGCAAAGAGTTGGACAGGACTGAGAGACTGAACTGAACTGAAATGAAATGAACTGAACTGAAAGAATGAGCATAAATGGAGAAAAATACAAACCAGACTGAACTAGGGAAAGGAACTAGAAGTAGGGGAGAAAACAAAATAATTTGGTGAAAAGAAAAATTTGTTCAAAATGAGTATTCAAAGTTTCATATGTGTTTGCTATTTATATATAATTCATTTAAATCTAATTATTCCTTTCTTCCATATTCATGGTAAGGAAATATGTAACCATCCAAATGGTCAAAAACTGTTATAGTTGGTTAAAATAGCATTTAAAATATGGTTCCTATATATAGATTAATAGCATATGCATTTAAAAAGAACATTAGAAAAATATTCTGTAGAACATTCATAATATATATCTCTGGCTAAATCATAAGTGTACTTTATGTTATTTTTCTTGTCTGCATTTTATTTTTTAATGAATATGTAATGCTTTTATAATGAGGGGCTAAAAATAAAGGAAAGGGATCTGAGGAATGGGGAGTGGGATGAAGAAGCTGTTGACTTTCCAGAACACTGAAAAAGTATGTCAGAAAAGTGCTGTGTGAATAAGTGGTCTTTAAATGTGTAAGATCAGCTTTGAGATTTATCTCAGAGATACTTGTCAAGAACTGCTGGAGGAACTGAGTCATACTTTCACAGGAATCTCTTAGTAAAGGAAGGGATTGAATTCCAGAAGATAAAAACAAGTTGGTGGAAAATGGCTCCTGGGGATTTGTTCTCTTCTGGTTATGGGTTATTTCAGTTCAAGACTTTTTGATTATATATGGATATAGGAATATACCCTCATGTGATTAGAAAGATAATTTATCTGGGATTAAACCCAAGAATTCATTTTCCATTTGAACAAACTTCTTAAGAACTGGTGCCACTCTGCACTTCATCATGCATAGACCTTAGGTGGAAAACAGCTGGTGTCCCAGGAATGTAAACATAGCCTTTGCAGTTGTGTTCTCGGAATTGGAGGTGATGCTTTCCTGGCTTGTTTATTCTGTTGGTGCATGGACTGCAGTTGTCATTCCATTCCTTGCCTTTAGTTCCTTCTCTTTCTTCTGTTTCTACCTCTGCAGAGCTGGCAAGCTATTCAAAAACCTATGACTTTAAAGATTGTATATGATATGTAAGCCTGCAAGGCCTTCAGAGATTTTAGGATGAGCTTCCCCGGTGGCTCAGATGGTAAAAAGCTGCCTGCAATGTGGGAGACCCAGGTTTGATCCCTGGCTCAGGAAGTTCCCCTGGAGAAGCAACAGACAACCCACTCCAGTATTCTTGCCTAGAGAATCCCATGGACAGAGGAGCCTTGCTGGCTACAGTCCTTGAGGTCACAAAGAGACAGGACTGATCAACTAATACACACACATGATTAATTTCATATTATTATTGAATTATTCGTATTATTTCCAAATTTTTATTATCTTTGCTTCTAAACACCTTTTGTTACAACAAGACTAAAAGGTGAAGCAATTTCCTCAAGGAAGTATAGAAAGTCATGAAGATGCTAACAAAATTGAATTTAATCTTGGACTGCATTTAAGAGAAGAACAGAGAGAAGTTTAAGCTGGCAGTTTCAACTGTGGTCAGCCCATAGAGAAGATGTTAGATTCCAAAATCAGCTGTTAGACCACTGAGTGGAGGTTTCTAACTTAGCAGCGCAGGATAGGTTTGAAGAGTTTAACCTCTGCTACATGTAAAGAGATGAGAATACCAGACCATCTTACCTGTCTCCTGAGAAACCTGTATGCAGGAAGCAACAGTTAGAACCAGACATGGAATAACTGACTGGTTCCAAATTGGGAAAGGTACAATAAGGCTGTATACTGTCAACTTGCTTACTTCTATGTAGAGTACATCATGTGAATGAATCACAAGCTGGAATCAAGACTGCTGAGAGAAATATCAACAACCTCAGATATGCAGATGATATACCACCCTAACGGTGAAGAGGAACTAAAAAGCCTCTTGATGGGGGTGAAAGAGCAGAATGAAAAAGCTGGCTTGAAGCTCAACATTCAAAACACAAAGATCATGGCATCCAGGCCAATCCCTTTCTGGCAAATAGAAGGGGAAAAGTGGAAGCAGTGTCAGATTTTCTTTTCTTGGGCTTGAAAATCCCTGTGACAAACCATAAGACAAACACTAAAAAGTATGCCAGAGACATCACAGAAGAAAGGAGCAACCAGTGATACATCAGTTCAGCCAGTTCAGTCGCTCAGTTGTGTCCGATTCTTTGCAACCCCACAAACTGCAGCACGCCAGGCCTCCCTGTCCATCACCAACTCCCGGAGTCCATCCAAACTCTTGTCCATAGAGTCGATGATGCCGTCCAGCCATCTCATCCTTTGTCGTCCCCTTCTCCTTCTGCCCCCAATCCCTCCCACCATCAGAGTCTTTTCCAATGAGTCAACTCTTCTCATAAGGTGGCCAAAGTACTGGAGTTTCAGCTTTAGCATCATTCCTTCCAAAGAACACTCAGGACTGATCTCCTTCAGAATGGACTGGCTAGATCTCCTTGCAGTCCAAGGGACTCTCAAGAGTCTTCTCCAACACCACATATATACATATATTTGCTGAGGTGAAGAAATAACTTTTCTTCATCACATACGTGAATATACTCTCATGTATACATACTTTGCTGACACAGGTGTGTATAGTCAATGCTATGGTTTTTCCAGTAGTCATGTACAATGTGAGAGTTGGACCAGAGAGAAAACTGAGTGCCAAAGAACTGATGCTTTCAAATTGTGGTGCTAGAGGACTCTTGAGAGTCCTTGGACTGCAAGGAGATCAAACTCGTCAGTCCTAAAGGAAATCAACCCTGAATATTCATTGGAAGGACTGATGCTGATGCTGAAGCTCCAATAATTTGGCCACCTGATGCAAAGAGCTGACTCATTGGAAAAGACCCCGATGCTGGGAAAGATTAAATGCAGGAGAAGGGGGTAACAGAGGATGAGATGGTTGGATGGCCTCACCAATTCAATGGACATGAATCTGAGCAAACTCTGGGAGATAGTGAAGGACAGAGGAGCCTGGAGTGCTATAGTCCATGGGGTCACAAAAACTCAGACATGACTTAACCACTGAACAACAACCACCACCACCTCTGCAAGGGAGATATATTAAAAAGGTATAGGGGTAGTAAATAGATTCCTGAAGAGATATTTTGGGAGAGAACTGCTTTAGCACGGTGAGTGTCCCCCTCTCACCCACACAGCAGGATGTGGGGCACTTAGCCCCAAGCCAAGAGAGCAGGGCATCAGTGCATCCTCAGGGAGCTTCATGTGTGTGCCCTAGAGTTGGGAAGCACACTGTGCTGGTACCAGAGGAGCCTGGGGACCCAGAGGTGTGAGAGCAGAGCAAGGAGAGAGATGCTACTACACTGGGATTTACCTGCACAACTTGAGTTTTGTCAAGATAAAGAATAAATAATAAAGGCTAAGTATCTCCTGGGGACCAAATGTGGGCCAGTTTAAATGAGATTTTGCCTAAGGAGGCATCACTCAGAGGGTAAGGGACTTCCACTGAGTGTTTTTATGGAATGAACTCTGGGAAAACCATAGCTCGAGTTTGGGGCAGCAGCTGAGAAAATTATTGTGTCACTTTAATCATGAGTATTCTGATGGATCAGCAAAGAGCTATCAGAAGATTCCACCAAACTTTCCAGGAAGGAAAAAAAAAAGGTTTCACCATCTTTCAGACCCAGAAAGCATCCATTACGAGAGTAACTGTCAAATAAGGGATAATCCTAGGGCTTCCCTGGTGACTCAGAGGTTACGAATCTGCCTGCACTGCAGGAGACATGGATTCAATCGCTGAGTCAGGAAGATCCCCTGGAGGAAGGCATGGCAAACCACTCCAGTATTCTTGCCTAGTGAATCCTATGGACAGAGGAGCCTGATGGGCTACAGTCCATGGGGTCGCCGATAGTCGGACACAACTGAAGCAATTTAGCACAGCATACGTGGCACTACCCAAGAAATAACCCTACCATCTTACTTCTTTAACTCCTCCCTCCCTATCTGCCCTCTACTATAACTCTACTATAGACCCTGAAGAAATCCAAAACAGTAACTAGTGGGTTAATGGGGAAGGAGATGAGCTGGAGACAAATAGCCAATCACAGTACTTCCAGAAAGCAGCCTACTTACCTGTAGTCAAACCCTAGGTCAGAGGAGGAGGAGAAACAAGCCTTAACATTGAATGAAGATGTAAACGTTGATATTTTAATTACAAAATGAAGATGGACAGAATGTAATGCTAAATAAGGAGACATATATAAGGCAGTATTTAAAAACAAGTGTTTGTAGTTATTTTGGGTTGTCTTATATAGCAATATACTTCTCGTTATTGGTTGTTCCAGCTGAGTCTGGGTGGCATTTGTCATGGTTCTTACATGGAGTATCTAAAATTAATCATTTGGTTCTAGGTCAAATTGCCAAAGACCCACTTGTTTTGAAGCCAGCTTGCCAAATGATCAATCCACCCAATGGCTATTTCACTGAAAACCAATTCACCCAACACCAACTTGCCACATCTACTCGTTTCCTTTAACAATTTCATTTTAGCTGACTATTTCATTTTTTTTCATAAGAGAACACTCTTAAGGAATATTTAATTGATTCCTGCCCTCATTCCCTAGGGTCTGAGAGGAGAAACTGAGGAGCAGAGAATATACAAAGTTTCTGTGTCTATGTGGGCATGTGTATGTAAACTATAAATACAATACATAATATATACATGTTATATAATACTACATCATATAAAATGGGTATACACATATTTTGGGGCTTCCCATGTGGTGCTAGTGATAAAGAACCCGCCTGCCAATGCAGGAGACATAAGAGATGTGTGCTCGTTCCCTGGGTTAGGAAGATTCCCTGGAGGAGGGCAACCCACTCCAGCCTTCTTGCTGGAGAATCCCATGGACAGTGGAGCTTGGCAAGCTATGGGGTTGGAGAGAGTCAGACACAACTGAAGCGACTTAGCACACATGAGTGTATATATTATCATTTATCTCATTCAGTTGACATTATTAGGTTACATATATACTCCCTTGTTAAATTATAAACTCCTAAACTTTATTTTTGGGGGCTCCAAAATCACTGCAAATGGTGATTGCAGCCATGAAATTAAAAGATGCTTACTTCTTGGAAGGAAAGTTATGACCAACTTAGACAGCATATTAAAAAGTAGAAACATTACTTTGCCAGCAAAGGTCTGTCTAATTAAGGCTATGGTTTTTCCAGTAGTCATGTATGGATATGAGAGCTGGACTATAAAGAAAGCTGAGTTCCGAAGAATTGATGCTTTTGAACTGTGGTGTTGGAGAAGACTCTTGAGAGTCCCCTGGACAGCAAGGAGATCCAACGAGTCCATCCTAAAGGAGATCAGTCCTGGGTGTTCATTAGAAAGACTGATGCTGAAGCTGAAACTCCAATGCTTTGGCCACCTTATATGAAGAGCTGACTCATTTGAAAAGATCCTGAGGCTGGGAGGGATTAGGGTCAGGAGGAGAAGGGGACGACAGAAGATGAGATGGTTGGATGGCATCACCGACTCAATGGACATGGGTTTGTGTGGACTCCGGGAGTTGGTGATGGACAGGGAGGCCTAGCATGCTGTGGTTCATGGGGTCCCAGAGAGTCAGACACGACTGAGCGACTGAACTGAACTGAACTGAAAGTTAGGAACCACATTTTTAGGCCATCAAGCGGCTAAGTGTCATGACTGGTACGAAGTTAGATAAATGAGTTAATGAATAAATGAGCAAATGAATGAACTACTCATTGCAAACACTCTCAGCAAAGTTGCCAGTGGAAGCTATAAGTCTCATCTGAAAAAAAAGCAACTGTCCAGAAACCCTGGGTCCTCACCTGAAAATCAAACTTATCAAAGTCATTTATGGTTTTGAGTCAGTCTTCACCTAGATGCCTGGAGACCCGAGTTTAATCCCTAGGTTGGGAAGATCACCTGGAGAAGGCAATGGCCATGCATATTTATATACACACCCAAAGCTGAAATAGCCTCTTCCTAAATTATATTTTTAATCTTACTTCTTTCACCAAATTCATAAGTCCGATATCTTTCCTTCTTTATAATTTTTCTGTAGCATCTCATAGTTTATCTTCATTACATAAAAATTGTAGCCCAGTCTAAATTTTGTTTTTAATGACTCTCATTCCTCTTTTCACCCATTTGAGGTTAATTTATTTTCTCTTTATTTGCTCTAACTCTCTATACTTTTTGAAATGAATCACCTAAAACACTGTCAGATTTTTTTTTAATAGTCAAATCAAAAACAGAAGCCAATAGTTCTGATTTCTACCAATTCTCATAGATCTATTTAACAGAAAAGTCCAGTACATGCTGGTAGGTATCATCTACACTCATAATTTGCCTATGTATTCAAGGAATTATTTTTTAAAAATTAACATCAACATCTTTGTTGTTGTTGTTGTTCAAATGCTAAGTCATGTTCAACTCTTTGCCACCCCATGGACTACAGCTTTCCTGTCTTTTGGCCACCTCCCAAAGTTTGCTCACTCATGTTCACTGAGTTAGTGGTGCCATTCAATCATCTCATCGTCTGTCGTCCCCTTCTCTTCCTGCCCTCAATCTTTCCCAGCATCAGGGTCTTTTCTAATGAGTTGGCTTTTCACATCAGGTGGCCAAAGTACTGGAGCTTCAGCTCAGCATCAGGACTTTCAATGAATATTCAGAGTTGATTTCCTTTAGGACTGACTGGTTTGATTTCATTGCTGTTCAAGGGACTCTCAAGAGTTTTCTCTAGCACCACAGTTCAAAAGCATCAATTCTTCAGTGCTCAACATTCTTTATGGTCCTTATGGCCCAACTCTCACATCCATACATTACTACTGGAAAAACCATAGCTTTGACTGGATGGACCTTTGTTGGAAAAGTGATGTCTCCGCTTTTTATTACAGTGTCTAGGTTTGCCATAGCTTTTCTTCCAAAGAGAGTCTTAAATCTATCCTCCATTTTACAATGGAGCCAGTAAAGTCCAGAGAAATTGTATGAGTTCCCTAAGATCACACAGCACATACAGGTAAAACCAGCACTGGAAGCCAGGTCACTTAAAGATTCAATGTTCTTTCTAGTCCAAAATATTGCCTTCCTTACCAAAGACAAAAATATAATGTCTAAGGTTAGAATGCTACCAAGACAACCCCTTCTCAGAGCTACATTACAGGAAGCGCATATTATTGGGGTTCTTTCGTTGTACAAGTGGGACTTTAAGACATATATGACACAACAGGAATATCGGGGGCAAAATTCAAAGATTTCAATCTGTTGTTGCTACGTTATGCTTAAAATCAAAAAATTATTTGGTTGAGCTAAATACTATAAAATATAATTATAGTTCTTTGTAACAACTCAGCAGAACTGGAGCTATATTTTTCTGTCTTAGCTCACCAAAACCCTGGAAGATATTCAAGAAGAGCTGATTTCATTTAGAATTAACCGGTTTGATCTCCTTACTGTCCAAGGGGCTCTCAAGAGTTTTCTCCAGCACTGCAATTTGAAAGCATTGTATAACAAGTAGCATACATCATTTCTTTTAAATTCTAGCCATCAGTGATCAGAAAATGTGGCCAATTTGGACTCATTAATAATCAATGTCAATTGCCAAAGTTTAATTGACCTTGTATGTATCGAGTAAAGCTGAGCACTAATTATTTATATGTCTATATCTATATATATCATAAATACTTATGGTTTATCATACTGTAGCCTATATATTTCTGTCTTAGGGAGATAAAACTACTGCTCTGAACCACCAGCTTTTCCAGTTTAATCTTAATCTGACTTTTTGTCATCTTTATTTTTAGTTTATAAACTGCTCGAGAAGGGATTTTTTTCCCTCTTGATTCCTGGCTGAAGTTGAAACTGAGATTACGGAAATACCTCAAGTGGTTATTTCTATCCACACTGAAAGGAGAAATTTAGGGATATTTAGCTGAACATTCAAATGTTTCAGCTCTTATCCTTCACTATTAATAATGCCATCATCTGTCTTTCACACAGAAAAAAATCATTAACTTCAACTTGAGAATTTTATCTTTTTCATTTCTTTCCTTATAGTCTTCCTGGAGTGAGTCATAAAAATGTAGGTTACAAAGTGCACCCCCAAATATGTGTATCAGTCTTGAAGTGGGATCACTAAAGATCCAAACTGAAGGATGCCTAGGCTCAGGATCTTTCCAAAATTCTGTTCCCATTTAGGACAAAAGGAGAGGAACAAATTGCTTATAATCTTAGGCTCTGATCCTTATCTCTACTCTGTACTATAAGAATTCAGTTAATTTGGTAATGGTAGGTGGTAGTCACAGAAAAGTGGTCTAGGGCTCCAAAATTAGCTTTTAAAAGCCTTTGGCTTTTAATCCTAAGTGCTTTTCACTCATCTTAACAAGTTTAAATTTGGATATGAGCAGTTGAAAAAAAAAGAAAAGAATTGTAAATTACATAGCCAATATGGTGTTACCATCATTCTACCAAATTACTCACTATCCCCTCATAAAGTGAGGTGATGGGTGGTATCATTTCCTGTGTGGGTGTAGCTAAGTTAAGGTGGGGTTTCAGAGTTTTAGTTTTATCCTTTAATATCCTTCTATCATCATAGACATGTTCTTATCTCACTGTCTTCATAAATTTCACTTTAAAATTCTGAGCATAAAGATTATCTCACTAAAAGGAACAAAGAGTTGTCAAGTTTCTTTATTTTCAAGCAGAATTCTGATCAAAATGCTGAGTTTTTTCTGAAACTTACCAAAAAATGTATTTTGGTTTATGGACGTCTCTGTTGGAATAAATGGATTCAGTTGAGTCTCAAATCCTTGTGTAAATTCACAAGCCACTTTGACCCTTCACCCCCCCTCCCCCATCTCTCTGCCTTCACCCCTTCCTGTAATAGTCACTGACTCACACAATTTTCAGGCTGACACAAACCTTAGAAATTGGTCAAGGAATCCAATTCTTCACTTTACAGGAAAGGAAAGCTGAAGCCCACAAAGTTTAAGAGATGTTCCCAACATGACCCAACTAGCTAATGGTAATGTCTTTTTTTAAGAAAACTTTAGCTAAATTTGACACCTATTTTAAGTTAGGCACTTTCCTGTCCATTCTTATAGAATAACTTAATCTTCTATCATAACATTTATAATACAGCATTCAATCTATTTATTTATTTGATATTATTATTTTCTAGGACTGCTGCAACAAAGTACCACAAACCTGGGGACTTTAAAACACATAAATTTATTCTGTCATAGTTCTGGGTGCCAGAGACCAAAATCAGTGTTTCAGCAGGGCCACACTCCCCATTTCTTGCTTCTTTCAGCTGCTGGTGGTTCTTGGTGTTCCTTGGCTTACCATGCATGTGTCCCCAGTCATGCCCAACCCTTTGTGACCCCATGGACTGTAACCCACCAGACTCCTCTGTCCATGGAATTTTCCAGGCAAGAATACTGCAGTGGGTTGCCATTTCCTACTTCAGGGGATCTTCCCAACCCAGGAATCGAACTTTTGTCTCTTGCGTCTTCTGCACTGGCAGGTGGATTCTTTATCGCTGCGCCACCTGTGAATCCTGGCTTATAGTAGCATAACTCTAATTTCTATCTCAGTCTTCACATGGCTGTTTTCTCTGTATCTTCTCCTGTTCATATAAGGACATTCTAAACCCAGGAGGATTTCATCTTAAGATTCTTAAATAATTATACCTGCAAGGACACTATTCCAAAGTAAGATCACATTCTGAGGTTACTGGTGGACATGAATAGTGGGTGGATACTATTATCCAAACACTTTTTCAGTTTTCTTCACTGGATTATAAGCTCTATGCAGGAAAGGAATTATATCCACATGGCCATCACCACAGAGTCAGCTTGGCACATAGCATACACTTAAGAAATAACTTTGGAAGGAACACTTTTCTTCCTCTCAATTTTTACCAAGATTTTCTATCACATTATCATTTTCTCCAGCAACCTCAGTGCTCACTTCCACTTAATCCTTGAAAATTGACTCATGCTTCAGCCTGAAAACTAAATAAGGAATATTGAATCATCTGGAAGAAATCCCAGCTGACATTACTATTCACATAGCTCTACCTGATTTGTTAGTAAGAAATTTACATCCTTCGGCTTATATTATACTTGAGTATTTCTTTAATAATTTCTTTAAGAGCAAATATTATATCTTTTTGTCTTTATATCCTCTGGAAGAGAATGACAACTCAGCATAGATTTTCATTAAATATTCATTTAATATGTAAATCTGGACTTATGTATTCAGCTCTATTAGAAAGAGTTAGGTTTATTCAAATTCAAAGGAGTTAGCCGTATTGCTTTTTACTTCCGAAAAGCAAAAAAACCCAAAACTTTCTTCCTCAAAGTGCTAACAGGTATTTCTATTCTTTGATTTAAATTTTTCTAAAACCTGTAAATGCCAAAAATCTTCAAATTTAAATACCCTACAAGTACTTAGTTTCACTTGTTTCCTGTATTCCATTGAATCTGTCTTCACATTCAGGTAAATTCAGCAATGTTATCCATATATATCTGTGTGTCTGCGTTTGCATATATATTATCAATAATTGTTATCACTAATTTTTCAAAGCCATTATTAATCTTTTCCATGTAGACACTAGTGCTGCCAAGATAATTACACTATATTCACAAATTTACATCATGATGTGTTATCAGCATTTCATCAGGAAAACAAAATATTTTAGGTATTTTAGGCAGGAAGAAACTTGACCAAAATTTTGTGCTTACAAAGCTGACGGAAGGGCAAGGGCCAGAGAAGGCTCCACTAGCACAGCACTACCACGGATCAATCAGAAAATTGCTTCTGTGACCCAGGTTAGGATTCTCACTTAACTGCCTCCAGTGTTCACAGATGTCTGCAGGTCTGAGACAAGTGATGATAAGAAATGGAACATCCAGAGATCATTGCAAAGCCTCACTTCCATCAATGCCCAGTTATTTGCCTGCCAGTCCTAGTAAAATGATAGTATGGTTTCCACCCAGTTGTATGCTAAAATTATCTAACAACTGACTCACTGGACAGGAATAAAATGCTGATTTGTAGTACTTACCAACTTCCTTAAAGTAAATACTCACACAACGGCTGACTTAAAGCTCCCAAAGGCACAGCTGGATCAGTTCAGTTCAGTTCAGTCGCTCAGTCGTGTCTGACTCTTTGCGACCCCATAAACCGCAGCACGCCAGGCCTCTCTGTCCATCACCAACTCCCAGAGTCCACCAAAACCCATGTCCATTAAGTCAATGATGCCATCCAAAAATCTCATCCTCTGTCATCCCCTGATCCTCTTGCCCTCAATCTTTCCCAGTATCAGGGTCTTTTCCAATGAGTCAGCTCTTCTCATGAGGTGGCCAAAGTATTGGAATTTCAGCCTCAACATCAGTCCTTCCAATGAACACCCAGGACTGACCTCCTTTAGAATGGACTGGTTGGATTTCCTTGCAGTCCAAGGGACTCTCAAGAGTCTTCTCCAACACCACAATCCAATAGCATCAATTCTTCGGCACTTAGCTTTCTTTATACTCCAACTCTCACATCCATATCTCACCAATGGAAAAACCATAGCCTTGACTAGACGGACCTTTGTTGACAAAGTAATGTCTCTGCTTTTCAATATGCTGTCTAGGTGGGTCATAAGTTTCCTTCCAAGGAGTAAGCAAGCGTCTTTTAATTTCACTGCTACAATTGACATCTGCAGTAATTTTGGAGCCCAGAAAAATAAAGTCAGCCACTGTTTCCACTGTTACCCCATCTATCTGCCATGAAGTGATAGAACCAGATCCCATGATCTTAGTTTTCTGAATGTTGAGCTTTAAGCCAACTTTTTCACTCTCCTCCTTTACTTTCATCAAGAGGCTCTTTAGTTCTTCTTTACTTTTGCCATAAAGGTGGTGTCATCGGCAAATCTGAGGTTATTGATATTTCTTCCGGCAATCTTGATTCCATCTTGTGCTTCTTCCAGCCTGGCGTTTCTCATGATGTACTCTGCATAGAAGTTAAATAAGCAGGGTGACAATATACAGCCTTGACATACTCCTTTTCCTATTTGGAACCAGTCTGTGGTTCCATGTCCAGTTCTAGCTGTTGTTTCCTGACCTGCATACAGGTTTCTCAAGAGGCAGGTCAGGTGGTCTGGTATTCCCATCTCTTTTAGAATTTTCCAGAGTTTATTTTGATCCACACAGTCAAAGGTTTTGGCATAGTCGATAAAGCAGAAATAGATATTTTTCTGGAATTCTCTTGCTTTTTCCATGATCCATTGGATGTTGGCAATTTGATCTCTAGTTCCTCTGCTTTTTCTAGAACCAGCTTGAACATCTGGAATTTCACAATTCACGTAGTGCTAAAGCCTGGCTTGGAGAATTTTGAGCATTATTTTGCTAGCGTGCGAGATAACTGCAATTGTGCAGTAGTTTGAGCATTCTTTGGCATTGCCTTTCTTTGGGATTGGAATGAAACTGACCTTTTCCAGTCCTGTGGCCACTGCTGAGTTTTCCAAATTTGCTGGCATATTGAGTACAGGACTTTCACAGCATCATCTTTCCGGATTTGAAATAGCTCAACTGGAATTCCATCACCTCCACTAGCTTTGTTCATAGTGATCCTTCCTAAGGCCAACTTGACTTCACATTCCAGGATGTCTGGCTCTAGGTGAGTGATCACACCATCGTGATTATCTAAATCATGAAGATCTTTTTTGAACAGTTCTTCTGTGTATTCTTGCCACGTCTTCTTAATATTTTCTGCTTCTGTTAGGTCCCTACCATTTCTGTCCTTTGTTGAGCCCCTCTTTGCATGAAATGTTCCTGTGGTATCTCTAATTTTCTTGAAGAGATCTCTAGTCTTTCCCATTCTATTGTTTTCCTCTATTTCTTTGCATTGGTCACTGAGAAAGGCTTTCTTATCTCTTTTTGCTATTCTTTGGAACTCTGCATTCAGTTGGGTATATCTTTCCTTTTCCCCTTTGCTTTTTGCTTCCCGTCTTTTCACAGCTATTTGTAAGGCCTCCTTAGACAGCTATTTTACTTTTTTGCATTTCTTTTTCTCTGGGATGGTCTTGATCCCTGTCTCCTGTACAATGTCGTGAACCTCCATCCATAGTTCATCAGGCACTCTGTCTATCAGCTGGATAGGGATAAACACAATTGGCTTCTTTGAGCTTTCTGATACAAATCAGCACACCTCTGCCTCTTTTCTGCCTTACAAATAGTATAAAATGTATCTTACTGATAGTCTTCCTTGGTGGTTCAGTGATAAAGAATCACCTGCAAATGCTGGAGACATGGGTTTCAATCCCTGGGTTGGGAAGATACCCTAGAGAAGGAAATGGCAACCCACCCCAGTATTCTTGCCTGGGAAATCCCATGACAGAGGAGCCTGGCTGGCTACAGCCCATGGGGTTGCAAAGAGCTGGACACAACTTAGCAACTGAACAACAACAATCTTAACTGATGGGATGTAATACAAACTCAGAACCCTGTTGACAAAAAAGAGAGAGAAATCTGTGTGCGTTACACTTCCAGCCCCTGCAGTTCAGGGTAAAGCAAACAAGGAGGCACAAAGTGGGGCAAGGGCCAGCACAGATTTTGTCTGGTTCACAGTATGGACATACTAATGTTAGATGCCATTTTTCCTTTTCATACAAATGACAAAAACAAATCCTTGGTGATTTCATCAGCCTCATGGCTCAGTTCCCAAATGATATTAAAGCTTTGCATGGCTCATTTGAAAATTAGTGTTTAAGCAGGCACATCAACATGAATTTTGGCTAACATTTATGGAGCAGTTATAATGTGCTGTGTTAGTCACTCAGTTGTATCCGACTCTTTGCAACCCCATGGACTGTGGCCCCTTAAGCTACTCTGTCCATGGGATTCTCCAGGCAAGAATACTGGAGTGGATTGCCATTTCCTTCTCCAGGGAATCTTTCATAGTGGGCTAGAATAATGTGCATATATAATATGCTAGGTTTTATTTTTAGCTTTACATGCATTATTTCATTTAGTCTTCACATACTTTCATGTGATAGGTTTACTATTATACTAATTTCACAGATGAGGAAACTCAGATTATATAGTTAACTAAAATGCCCCAGAACACAGGTATTGAATAGCAGCATGTTTCAAACTCAAGCAGTCTGACTCCAGAGCAGCTGCACTTACCTTATTAAAATATTTTACCTTAAAAATATTTTATGTATTTTATGTATTACTTTTGCTTCTGAGTACCATGCTTGCTATGAGATGCCTGAAAGCATCAAGTATGTCTTAGAATCTACATACTGAAATATTTTTAGGACTATGTTGCATCTTAGCAATCATCTGATGCTATTTGGAAATACTATAATAAGCATCTGTCTAAAAGGGGGGAAAATGTATACTTTACAATAATTTGACCATGAAGTATCTTCTTTTTTCGTTTCTCTCATTGCTACCTAAAAGTTTGATCCTTTTCATTCTTCTGACTTACATGAATATATTCTCTTAGTTCATAAGCTGGGCTTCCCTGGTAGCTCCCATGGTAGTAAAGAATCCTCCTGCAATGCAGGAGACCTGGGTTCAATCCCTGGGTCAGGAAGATCCCCTGGAGAAGGGAATGGCAACCCACTCCAGCATCCTTGCCTAGAGAAGCCCATGGACAGAGAAGCCTGGTGGGCTACAGTACATGGGGTCACAAAGAGTCAGACACGACTGACTGAGCATGCTTATAATTCTCTTATTAATAGTGTCAATGAGATTGTAGTACATGAAAGAATTTAAAATGTGCATAGTTTTCAAAAGGGAAAAATATGGTGGAGAAACAATATTCCATCTTCTTTTTAGTAAATGCAAATTTACTAAAGATTTAATGTTTCCACATGTAGGGACTGGTTTCCGTGTATAAATTGTGTCTTCACACACTACTTAGTCACCTCTGTTTTTTCTAGTGCTTTGTCTTGCTTAATGCAGCAAAATATCACTCTGCTTTCATGTCACACTCACATGTCTTGCATTTCCTTCTCTTGATTCTGTTTTGAAAGCAAGCAAGCAAGCATCTCTCTTTATTATAAGCCATTAAATGATAATTTAGTCAGTGTGCTTTCTACCTGTGTAATTTCAAGTTAATTAGATGGCTACATGTTTGTTCAAACCAAAGTAATTGTGCTTTCTCCTTCCTTTCATCAGTCTTCAGGTTAAAAATGAATAAATGAAAGGACATATCTGTGGGAGAGGAGCTGTCCTCTGAAGAGTTGTGGGCTAACTTCAGGGGCAGGTGCTGTCCACGTGGGATGCCATATCTAGGCTGGCCATGCTTTTGCCAAGGCACGCAATATTTGTGCCAACTCACTGCCTCTAATGCTCTCGGTGCTTATCAAACACAACAATGTGTTTCCCAGCTATGCAATAACCTGGTTAAGACCAGTTCAGAGTTTCAGGTGTACCAAAACATAGCTAGATATTGAGAATGCTGAGGTTTGTATTTCTTTGACCAACTTCAATTTGATGGTCAACCCAATTGTCCAGTGATAGGCTAAGACAGAAATTCTGAGTGATCGTTACCTTTTTAAAAAAAAAAACTGGAAAAAACAGCACTGTGCTGTTTAATTGATCTGTTTGCCAGGAGACATTCAGAATTTTAAGAATTAGAGACACTTTTCTCCTGAGTACTAGAACAAGCAAGCTTTTCTTCTCTTCCAGAGGTATTTAAAATTTGCTGGGTTTCTCTAATATCTCAGCTGGCTGAGATAATAGCTCTTTGGTGTTAAATAGTTCTTTGGTGTTAAACCAGATTAGTTTAATTTAATTTGACATTCATATTATAAATCATTGCTGAAGGCTGAAGAAAGCAAATGTGAACTATTGAACACGAAAGTCACTAAGACTGACAAACCTGTTTCAGATGCTAGCAAAAGTTAATCTCTAAGGCAGATGACACCAAGATTAGCCTCAGCTGATATTAATGCAACAAACACACACACAAATAATTAAATAGGTTTAATGACGGTAAGTGGTGTCTCCTATCTCATCACAAACTGCTATGTCTTGGAATAAATGAGTATCCTTTCTTGAATTCTGCTCTGGCCAGCGGCCACTGGAGAATGTACATCAAATTTAGAAGAGATGGGAGGTTGATCTGAATAATGATAGCAAGCTTAAAAGCTGCCCCCTGCCCCCACTTTTAAGGTTTGCTGTTGTCTACTTTCAAGAGTAAAAGAAAACATTCAAGCAAATAATAGGAAGCCAGACAACAGCTCAGAGAAAATCTTGCATGATTTGATTCCTTGACAGCATTGCATTACCTTCTACAGAATGCGGAGCTCACCCCCACCAAATGCATAAAATGGAAATGAGAAGGGAAATAAATGCCTTTGCCATATCTCTGTTCTGTCTTAGGAAATATCCTCAGTGCTTCTGCTTGCTGTCTTACCCAGAGCCTCTATGTGATCATATTAAATAGGGCACATGCCATGGAGAGTCAAAATTGAATGTGTGCTGGCTTGACCCATCTCTTAGCAAACCCCAGATTTGTTTCATCTTAATGAAACACCTACACGAAGGATATCTATGGCTTTTCAAACCTAGAGTCACTCGCTCCCTAATCATGTTGTCTTCTTGAGAATTTTGAGGCAGCTTTCTGCAAGATGCCATCAAGCATACTGTTAGCAGAGCCAGCAAAATGCATAGGTTAAGAAAAGCTATCCTGGTGATGTTCCTCCAAAACACAGTGATAGGACAGATATTGGATAGATATTCTGAAAGGGGAAAATGGAAGAAATAAAATTTGGAACTGGTCTAAAACAAGCTCCAAACACAGCAGGGCAAATTCTATTAGGTTTTTAAGGCTTGGAGACGACCCTCTGTGGCTCAATTTTTTGTGTTCTGTTCTTTGGCCATCCAGAGTCACTCTCAATGGGCTCCCTGTCTTGGAAGCATAGCACTCCACTCTCTGCTTCCATAAGCACATGGAGCTCTATCTGCATTTATGTATCTATGTTCACATTTCCTGTTACTTATAAAGACACTAGTTGTTGGATTAAGGCCCACCCAAATTCAACATTCTGAAAGAGATGGGAATACCAGACCACCTGACCTGCCTCTTGAGAAACCTGTATGCAGGTCAGGAAACAACAGTTAGAACTGGACATGGAACAACAGACTGGTTCCAAACAGGAAAAGGAGTATGTCAAGGCTGTATATTGTCATCCTGCTTATTTAACTTCTATGCAGAGTACATCATGAGAAACACTGGGCTGGAGGAAGCACAAGCTGGAATCAAGATTGCCAGGAAAAATATCAGTAACCTCAGATACGCAGATGACAGCACCCTTATGGCAGAAAGTGAAGAAGAACTAAAGAGCCTCTTGATGAAAGTGAAAGAAGAGAGTGAAAAAGTTGGCTTAAAGCGCAACATTCAGAAAACTAAGATTATGGGATCTGGTTCTATCACTTCATGGCAGATAGATGGGGTAACAGTGGGAACAGTGGCTGACTTTATTTTGGGGGGCTCCAAAATCACTGCAGATGGTGACTGCAGCCATGAAATTAAAAGACTCTTATTCCTTGGAAGGAAAGTTATGACCAACCTAGACAGCATATTGAAAAGCAGAGACATTGCTTTGTCAACAAAGGTCCATCTAGTCAATGCTATAGTTTTTCCAGTGATCATGTGTGGATGTGAGAGTTGGAGTAAAAGAAAGCTAAGTGCTGAAGAATTAATGTTATTAAACTGTGGGGTTGGAGAAGAATCTTGAGAGTCCCTTGGACTTCAAGGAAATCCAATCAGTCCATCCTAAAGGAGATCAGTCCTGGGTGTTCATTGGAAGGACTGATGTTGAGGCTGAAACTCCAGTACTTTGGCCACCTCATGCGAAGAGCTGACTCATTGGAAAAGACCCTGATGCTGGGAAAGATTGAGGGCAAGAGGATCAGAGGATGACAGAGGATGAGATGGTTGGATGGCATCACCAACTCAATAGACATGGGTTTGGGTGAACTCCGGGAGTTGGTCAGAGAAGGCAATGGCACCCCACTCCAGTACTTTTCCAGTACTCTTGCCTGGAAAATCCCATGGATGAAGGAGCCTGGTAGGCTGTAGTCCATGGGGTCACTAAGAGTCAGACACGACTGAGCGACTTCACTTTCACTTCTCACTTTCATGCATTGGAGAAGGAAATGGCAACCCAGTGTTCTTGCCTGGAGAATCCCAGGGACAGGGGAGCCTGGTGGGCTACCGTCTATGGGATCGCATAGAGTTGGACACGACTGAAGCGACTTAGCAGCAGCAGCTGGGAGTTGGTGATGGACAGGAAGGCCTGGCATGCTGAGGTTCATGGGGCTGCAAAGAGTCGGATAGAACTGAGTGATTGAACTGAACTGAAATCCAACATGACTTCTTCACTTGGTTCTATCTGCAAAGGCCCTATTTCCAAACATGGTCATATTCACTGATATCAGGAATTGGGACTTTCACATATCTTTGTGGGAAACACAATTTAACCTACAATAGACAAACACAAAGGAGAGATGAGAATAGTGATATCGTATGCAGCGAAAGAAAAATTGTTGCAAAAAAATGTCAACTTTCTCTTCTACTCTCATAGACAGGCAGTAAACTTAATTATCAGCATAGAAAGGAAAATCTGGTCATTTGCACAATCCATAGTGTCCATAAGATTAAGGAAAAAGAAAAAATAGTGCTATGAAAAGCACAAGTATTGCTAACACCAGGAGAAGGCAATAGCAACCCACCCCAGAACTCCTGCCTGGAAAATCCTGTGGACAGAGGAAGCTGGTAGGCTTCAGTCCGTGGGGGTCGCAGAGTCGGACACGACTGAAGCGACGCAGCAGCGGCAGCAGCAGCAGCATTGCTAATACCAAGACCAGAAAGAAATAAATATCTAATTAAAGAATGCATAAGATTACCAGCATATCTTGGTTTATTGTGCTTTACTTTATTGGTCTTCACACATATTGCATTTTTTTATATAAATTGAAGGTTGCGGCAGCTCAGCATTGAGCAAGTCTATTAGCACTATTTCTTCTAAAAGTGGTTGCTCACTTTGTCTCTGTGTCATTTTTTTAAGTCTCATAATCTTTGAGGCTTTTTCATTGTAATTGTGTTTGTTACAGTGACCTCTTCTAGCCTTTCATCCAGTTGTAGATCATATAACAGCCATGTTTTTTGTTTATTTTTTTTTAACTCTTAACCAGATGCAAAATTTCCCTCCATACTACCCAGGGGCCAGTCAATCAGTTATTTTAAATCAACTTAAAAATAATCCATAAGGCAATATGCCTCAAATGCCATAGTTTGTAATCTTTTTCTTTTTTTAATCTGAATTTCTAGATTCTAGTCCAAAGCTATCTAAACAGCTTGGTTTCTTCTCCACACCAAACTCACCCTGATTTACATCAGTTTAGACAAATTTTCAGCAGTTCCCTGGTTTTCAGAGCTACAGCCTCATCTGGGTAAAAAATGAATTGGACATTACTGGCCGTGTCTTATCCATCCTGCCCCCCCGTCTCTCCAGCCTCTGCATCTGCTGCCCTGAATCCCTGCCTCTGGCCTGTCCAGCCTCGAGCCACTGTAACGTAGGCCTCTGTGTGTTCCCTAAGGCCAGCAATCCCTAACAAAATCTTATTCTCTTTGAGATTTACATACGCACATGTACCAAAAAAAAAATTAAAAAAAAAAAAAACCACAACTTTAACAAGTATTTATTCTTGAGGCACAAAACACAGGTGTGCAGAAACCAAAATGTCTTTATGTATTACCGTTAAAAGTAACTTAGGCCTTAAGCCTTCATTTCTGCTAATGGTAGAAAAGGCATTCTTCTGTTTTTAAACTCTGTCTCTTAGCAATTGCTCTCTGTGCTCATCCCCGGTTCTTCTTTCTCCTAGGAGAGACAGAAGTTCTCAGGGTTATGTGTTATCCTGGCTTGTAGGGCAGGGGCTTCTGATCTGAGCCCCTCCTCTGACTTGGTCTGCACACCTTCATATTAGGTGTTTGCTACCTTCTGCTACATCCAGAGTAAGTGTTCCCAGCTGGTGATGGGGCTCTGATCAAGCTTCTATCCAATTCTGTTCAGGAAACTCCGTGGTCTTGCTGGCCCCTCAGTACTTGCTGCTGATTCTCTGAGGCTTTCTCATCGGAGTCTCTGCTAGGGGGCCCCTCCTCTTAGCACGGTGCTGACTCCATCAGAGAGAATGTTCACTGTTTTCAACTACATTTCCTAGTCCCTTGAATACAGACAGTGCTTTGAACTCATAAATGCACCCAAGGAGGAGGGGATTTGAAGGTGAGGCAGTGGCAGACATTCTCTGTTTGAATCACTGTCCCACTGTCTCCATCTACTGAAGCAGCCCCACACAGACATGGGGCCTGAGAGGTGTCCCTTCTAGAATTCCACACAGGAAGTGAGATGCCAGTACCGCCTCTTTTTAGAAACCTCAGCCCTCTAGAGGTCTCAGTCTCCTACTTCTGGCTTTCACAGCAAAGAGAGACAAGAGTAAGACTCTCCAGCATCTACACTATGTTCTTCCTCGAAAGTGAAGTCACTCAGTCGTGTCCTACTCTTTGCAATCCCATGGACTGTAGCCTACCAGGCTCCTCTGTCCATGGGATTTTCCAGACAATAGTACTGGAGTGGATTGTCATTTCCTTCTCCAGGGGATCTTCCCAACCCAGGGATCGAACCCAGGTCTTCTGCACTGTAGACAGACGCTTTGCCATCTGAGCCACCAGGGAAGTCCTCCTTCCTCGAAAATCCTCCCTAAGTGCCTCCCTTCATTAAGACTGAGGAGGGTCTAAAGGCCCTCCATGTCCAGGTGGAGAGGGAAAGCTGACCCTAGGGCTTATGATTCCTCCACAGTTTCTGATTCAGGGTGTAAACTTGATTCTTCCATCCCAAGGTTTTGCTGTTAGTTTACCAAGTCAGATTTTTGAATTTCAGTGAAATCTTTTTTTCCTCCAAAGTGGCTCATAAAAGTATTATGGCTTTTAGAGTACTGTGTCTGGAGACTGCAAAAAAAAAGGCAAAATCTGAAGCCGAGTCAGGACAAACTTTTTTCCAATAGCTATGTCTTGCCTTCCTTCAGAAGAAACAAAATGCCACTGTTTCAATTACAGTGGGGGCTTTGGACCATGATTAGGAATTACTAAAAATAAAAGAAGCATCAGTCAGCATTTTAAAGACACTATATTTTGCAGCATCATATAAAATTGTAATCTAGGCTTATGATACAGCTTATAACTTTTTATAATGCCATTATTATAATGGTATTATTTGGAGCTTCCTTTAAAAAAATAGTACTTAAATTCCATTGTTTATTTTTGAAAATCAAACCAACACACTTATTTGTTTGTTTTGATTTCAAACATTTAAATTCTTCTAAAATGTGGAGTATCACAGCTAATAATATTATTCAAAAAGGCATGTGTATTTTGCAGATTATTTTTATATTTCAACACATTTCTTGTTGAAATAATATCATGCAATATTTAATAAAAAATTTCGAGTCACTCAGCTTCACCATTTTATGTGGCTAAGGGGTACGCCGCTGCTTCTTCTGCTTAGTCGCTTCAGTCGTGTCCAACACTTTGCGGCCCCGGACTGTAGCACCAGGCTCCTCTGTCCATGGGATTCTCCAGGCAAAGAATACTGGAATGGACTGTCATGCCCTCCTGCAGGAAGGAGGTATGCTATAAGTTACTAAACTAATTCCACATGCAGTTCAATTCAGTTCAGTCACTCAGTCGTGTCCGACTCTTTGCGACCCCATGAATCGCAGCACGCCAGACCTCCCTGTCCATCACCATCTTCCGGAGTTCACTCAAACTCATGTCCATTGAGTCGGTGATGCCATCCAGCCATCTCATCCTCTGTCGTCCCCTTTTCCTCCTTCCCCCAATCCCTCCCAGCATCAGAGTCTTTTCCAATGAGTCAACTCTTCACATGAGGTGGCCAAAGTACTGGAGTTTCAGCTTCAGCATCAGTCCTTCCAAAGAGCACCCAGGGTAGATCTTCTTTAGAATGGACTGGTTGGATCTCCTTGCAGTCCAAGGGAAAAAGATGATGCTATGAAAGTGCTGCATTCAATATGTCAGCAAATTTGGAAAACTCAGCAGTGGCCACAGGACTGGAAAAGGTTAGTTTCCATTCCAATCCCAAAGAAAGGCAATGCCAAAGAATGCTCAAACTACCACACAATTGTACGCATCTCACATGCTAGCAAAATAATGCTCAAAATTCTCCAAGCCAGGCTTCAGCAATAGGTGAACCATGAACTTCCTGATGTTCAAGCTGGTTTTAGAAAAGGCAGAGGAACCAGAGATCAAATTGCCAACATCCAGTGGATCATGGAAAAAGCAAGAGAGTTCCAGAAAAACATCTATTTCTGCTTTATTGACTATGCCAAAGCCTTTGACTGTGTGTTGAGATCACAATAAACTGTGGAAAATTCTGAAAGAGATGGGAATACCAGACCACCTGACCTCCCTCTTAAAAAACCTATATGCAAGTCAGGAAGCAACAGTTAGAACTGGACATGGAACAACAGACTGGTTCCAAATAGGAAAAGGAGTATGTCAAGGCTGTATATTGTCACCCTGCTTATTTAACTTCTATACAGAGTACATCATGAGAAACGCTGGGCTGGAAGAAGCACAAGCTGGAATCAAGATTGCTGGAAGAAATATCAATAACCTCAGATTTGCCGATCACACCACCCTTATGGCAGAAAGTGAAGAGGAACTAAAAATCCTCTTGATGAGAATGAAAAAGTTGGCTTAAAACTCAGCATTCAGAAAACGAAGATCATGGCATCTGGTCTCATCACTTTATGAGATATACATGGGGAAACAGTGGAAACAGTGTCAGACTTTATTTTCTGGGCTCCAAAATCACTGCAGATGGTGACTGCAGCCATGAAATTAAAAGACACTTACTCTTTGGAAGAAAAGTCATGACCAACCTAGATAGCATATTCAAAAGCAGAGATATTACTTTGCCAACAATGGTCTGTCTAGTCAAGGCTATGGTTTTTCCAGTAGTCATGTATGGATGTGAGAGCTGGACTGTGAAAAAAGCTGATTGCCGACAAATTGATGCTTTTGAACTGTGATGTTGGAGAAGACATTACCAGATATCAATCCAGTGTTTTTTCTAAGTATGCTGGCTATGGATGGTGACTTAATGAGTAACTTTGTAAGCATGTTTGCTTTATAAGATTACTGTTTGTGATCAAGTACCAAGTTTTTATTATTGAGTCAAAGTGTAGAATTGGATCCAATTAATTTGTCTCCACATGATACAAAGGTTACCCCTGTGCCTCTCCATTCTAAACTCAATGCCTGGTAATACTGCCTCTGAGTACTTTAATTAAGATAACTGCAATAAAAATATTTTTTATATAAAAGAAGGCATTACTTTTTTTTTTAACAAAAATATGACCTTTTTTTCCCCCTATTTACCCATTATAAAACAGCCTCAGAAGTTGAAAGAGTTTAAACCCAGTAACCTATAATGATATCTACAATCATTTTTTCCAATAGTTTCAGGGTTCAAGTTAACATATTGCCACATAATATGAGTCAGAGTGCAAAGTGAGACACATTCTACATGTTGCTTTTTATGTAGATAAAGCCCTGAATGAGCATACTGGTGCTACCTGGGGTGCCACATAACTTAAAACAGACAGTAAAATTATAAAAGGAGATTACCTCTATAATTTGTTCTATTTAACTTGTATCGCTGTAGTATGTGTTACACCTGAATAACCAGGGGAAGTATTGATAAATTCTGTGTCTGTTTATCTGTGTGCGTTTTCAAATATATAGGTGTCCTGGAAACTTGAAACAAAACCTTCTGTGTCAACACTAGGGTTTTCTAGAACTTTTCAGAATGTATTTACTCTTAACTGCATTATGCAAAAAACTATAACCATATATATATATATATATATAAACTCATATATATATTATATATATATATATATAAACTCATATATATATTATATATATATATATAAACTCATTAACAGGAAGGCCGGTGTCACAATGACCTTGATACTGTTATTTTAGAAATGTATCTATTGATTTGCAGTGTTTTATGAAGAACAAATTAGTCAAAATAGAAAGTTACTATGGCTACTGCATTTGCTCTACATTTGTATAACTGAGAGATGCTCAATTAAGTTAAACCAGGTAAAGGAAATGTCTCATGTCCAGTGAAATGAGTTCTAGGAAACTGAACTCTACAAAATTGAATTAACATCTGAGTTCTGCTATGGAAGACAAGACTTTGCCTCTCTCTGGACTTTGGTTTGGACATCTGTAATAAATAAGGAAGAGGCACACAAGATATCTTCTAAGACCTATTCAAAACTTGTAGTGCTGTTGTGCTATGCAAAGGACATCAACAGCAGCAAAGCTTTAGCATAAAAGGATTCAATGCCAATAACCAATATATTAAGTTGTAATTATAATTACCAACCAAATGTGCCATATACACAGACTTTCCTTTATTTCCTTCTTTATGTGTAGGCAGTATCGGGGTAGCCAAACATTCATAGTATTAAAGTCTGTATCATGCTGTTATACTTAGTGATCAACAAAATCGTGGATGTTGTTATTACACAGCCCAGTCATTAAGTTATGGGCCTCTAGGATTGTTTTCTCAAAACCATTCCCCAAAGTAGAGCTTTATAGACCAAGAAGAAGAAGAAAAATGAAAAGCTGACTTCAAAAGCAGAAGATCACATCATTTACTTTGCTCATTCTCTCATTATATTTCTGATTCTGCCTCCCTTATGAAGCCTTTTCTGATGTTTCCAACTCAGAGTTCTCTCCCTCTCTGTCCCTCTCTCACTCTCTCTCCCTCCCTCCTTCTCTCCTTTTCTATATCACTCTTCTATAATTCTACTTCCTTCATGCACCTTATCATTTCAAAGCCCTTAGCTTTCCTCTTTTTAATTAGCACTGGGTAATTTTCCTAATATCTCCTACCAAATTTTAAATCCTTTTTGAGGGTAGGATTTTCTTTTATCATCTGCCTATTGCTCAAAATATTTCATATCTTAGCAGTAAGCATTATGTTACTTGTTGAATTGAATCAATACTAATCTAATTAATGAGCTCAACATTGTTATTTCCTATGAGAGTATTTGTATGAGTGAGTGGTGATACCAAGCTATCCCAATAGGTCTTAAGTGATGCAATTACACAGGAGCCCAAAATACAATTCATATTTTTTTATTTGATTCTCACAGTACATCTGAATGACATAAGCTGTGTTTATAAAGTCATGGGAACCATGAAAACATTTGTACCAGTGTACAAAGATGATCCTGTGACATTCCTCTCCAAGAGATTACACTGTGTAATCACGAGTAAACTTATAGATCTACCAGGTGAAAAAAGAGCATACACCCATATCTGCTGCTCTCCCAGAAACAATTGTGTTTACCCTGAACTGTGGGGTCTACCTTTCTTACTCATCACTACTTTGTAATATCTGGATGAGCAGAAACCTTGGAGGTGACTTTTTGTGAAAAGCTTGAAAAAGACCTTTAAGACCACAGATAGCATACAGATAAAATCAGGGTCACAGTTTTCTAATCACAGCACTTCTCCAGGGAATTTATTATTCTTATACAAGTTGTGGGTTCAATCCCTAGGTCGGGAAGATCCCATGGAGGAGGGCACAGCAAACCACTCCAGTATTCTTGCCTGAAGACTCCCCGTGGACAGAAGAGCCTGGTGGGCTACAGTCCCATAGGTTCACAAAGAGTTGGACACGACTGAAGTGACTTAGTACACGTGCATACAAGTCAACACAAATCAGTTATAAAACATTTTAAGTTGCTAAAATTAAACCTGCCTTTAGCTATAAGGTTAGGCAAGATTTGACTAAGATATTTTGCTAAATAACTCAGTGAAGTCACGACTTAAAATGCCCAACCTGTGTTTTGCAGACAGAAGTGTATAATATGCCAAGAAGAAGAAAACAATATTTCACATCATATATAAAATGTAATTTTCACAAATCTTTGAAAAACTGTCTTTACATAAATTGAAACATAATCTATAGAACATTTTAAGTGAGTCAATTTATGGTTTGGGGGCTTTATAAGGTCTCACTTTGGTTATATGTTGTTTTACGATTAAGTTTCACTGTCAACAAGTCAAACGAGAGCAAAATTCTGACAAACATGCCTGCCAAATTTTGCCCCAAACTGAAAATAGTGTAAATTTTTGGATTGTCCAAAACTTGTTTGGCCTGCTGTGGAGGACTTTCTGAGTTATGAGTAGAGAAAATGTTAGGAAGGTTACAGCCATATGGTTTGCATACCCATGGAATGATAAAACAAAGGACCTTACTTTGTTGTCTAGGAGTTTGATGAATCTGTATTCTGTTCCTAAGCTAGATCAGATTGAGGAGTCTTATTGCTTTTGAATAAGTGCAATTCTCATGCTAAGTGCAACTATTTGTATATGTTAGAAAATCCTGGTTAAATGAAAGAATGTAATAAAGTTCAGATAATAGGAAGAGAATCTAATTAAGACTAAGTTGGAAATACCTATGAATCATGGGCAACATCTCTGATATCTCACTTTATCTGAACCTACATAAACCTACTCCACCATCAAAATTTAATGCCAGCTTACTTCCTTTACACATCTCTCTTGACCTCCTTTCTCAAAATTTCTACAAAACTATGCCATTCAGACTGTACAACTTAGCAAAATTCAATGCCTATGATATTTCTTCTTCATCTATTTTGTCTTGCTCCACATTTGGGGGGATTATAAGTTTCTTGAAGAGAGATCATGTTTCTTTGCTTTGTGTATTTTTCCAAGTGACTCGGAGAAGGCAATGGCACCCCACTCCAGTACTTTTGCCTAGGAAATCCCATGGATGGAGGAGCTTGGTAGACTGCAGTCCATGAGGTCGCTAAGAGTCGGACATGACTGAGCGACTTCACTTTCACTTTCATGCATTGAAGAAGGACATGGCAACCCACTCCAGTGTTCTTGCCTGGAGAATCCCAGGGACGGGGGAGCCTGGTGGGCTGCCGTCTATGGGGTCGCACAGAGTCGACCATGACTGAAGCGACTTAGCAGCGGCAGCAAAGTGACTAGCACAGAGTAGTACCCTGTTAAATGCATAAATTCAAACTTCCTGAAAAGAAGCCATGTTTTGGTAAAAGGCACTCCAAATTATTAACCTTTTTTATTGGTAAAAATCCATGTACCCATGGGATATCTTATTTGCAGTAAATCCTAGTGGAATATTCGTGCGATTTTAATGACTACCTGAGGTCTACCTTACCTCAGATGCATCAAAACACAAATATATGGGGTGGGGAGAGAAAGGTAATTATAAGCTTGAGGTGTTTTGCACGCCTTTTCTTGTATGCAGCTGCTGTTATCTCTACTTATTGTTGATGTATCATTTTACATTCTGGCAGCAATGATTATTCCTAATTATATACAGGAAAATAAACTGTAATATGTGTTTAATACAAATAGTCTGTAGTTTGGGAAGTCATGTCAAATGGTTAATCATGTTTAAGACTAACAGTACCAGGTTGAGGGGCAGAAATCTGCTGGGAAAAGACAACTTCCTCTTTTCTTAATCTTGATTTAAAATGTAATCTGAAGGTCAGAAAAAATGGCTTCAAGATACATGTTAGCGTTTTTTACTGAAGATTAGTTTCTCCTTTTATGTGAAGAATTCTTTTGGATTAGACAACACATCCACACCTGGTTGCCTGGGTTTCCCTGCAAGTAACAGTATCTTCTCTTTACTGCCCATCTCCCATATTCAGCTACGTACCTCTTGTCCCTCGGTTAGAACAAGGCAAAAGAATCCAACATTTGTGCAGCAGCTCAACCAGTTTCTAGCTGACAAGAAATCTCTTAGTGGGTTTTTTTTCCCCCCAATTTCTCTGGTAAGGGTGATTATTCTGGTTTTACCCAGGCTTAACTCTGCCTTGCAAGTAAGAATTATTCCTTCAAATTAATCCAGTGAAATTAAATACATTTAAAAATATATATATATTGTGTTTTAGTCTGCAATCAATGTACTAGGAAGAATTATTTACCTTGAGTAAGTGGGCAGGTAGCTATTTTAAAACAAGCTTAGATAATATTGCTTCTTAGACAAATGTCATAACTGTTAATAACTTTGGAAAGAAAAATCAAAGAGGGCACAAAACTAATGGTTACATCTATGGTGCCTCAAAATATTCCCAGACTTGTGCAAATCTACTTGTGATTACAAAGCAACTACTCATTTGCAAAAGCTTATATATTTTGTGAGGAAATATTAGGGTTCCCTAATAGAGAAAGCAAGGGAATTCCAGAAAAATATTTACTTCTGCTTCATTGTTTGCAAGCAAAGGTTTGTATAGTCCAAGTTACCATTTTTCCAGTAGTAATTATTATGGATGTGAGAGTTGAACCATAAAGAAAACTAAGCACCAAAGAATTGATGCCTTCAAATTGTGGTACTGGAGAAGACCTTGAGTCCTTGGACTGGAAAGAGATCAAACCAGTCAGTTCTAAAGGAAATCAATCCTGAATATTCATTGGAAGGACTGATGCAGAAGCTGAAGCTCCAATACTTTGGCCACCTGATGCAAGGAGCCAATTTACTAGAAAAAGACCCTGATGCTGGGAAAGATTGAAGGCCAAAGGAGAAGAGGGCGGCAGAGGATGATGTAGTCAGATAGCCTCACTGACTCAATGGACATGAATACGAACAAACTCCAGGGAATAGTAGAAGACAGGAGCCTGACGCGCTGCAGTCCATAGAGTCTCAAAGAGTCGGACACAAGTTAATAACTGAATAACGACAATTAGGGTTCCCGTTAACAGCTACAACATTGTCAGCTGGGGAGATTCCCAGAAGGTCTGCTGTTTTTCTGAACCTTTCAGTGACTCCAGTGTCAACTGCAGGTCTCATTCATACCTCGCCAATACTTTGAACATCATAAAAGTCAAGCATTTAAAATTGTAATGTTCTTTAGTAAAAAAAATACTGGGAATCTCATCTTATTAGAAGCAATGATGTATAGTGACCTATATCTGCAATGAATTGTTTCTCTTCCACACCAAACTTGAAGAATGCCAAAGGAATATGCATGACTGAATAAATTATCTAGTATTTCAGGAGAATGGGTATACAGACAGAGGCTAGTTGTGGAAGAACAGGTGAAGGAAAATTGGGTGTGTGCTATGAGAAAATAGGGGAAAAACTAACCACAATTTGGGCTGAACAGAGGAGAATCATAAAGGCTGTCAGCAGAGTCTGATCATAAGTGAACATATTTCCAAGGAATAGAAGACACTGTACATCCCAAGAACAGAAGAGAGGGGGAAAAAAAAAAAAAACCAGACGATTATATTCCCATAACATGAAGTTGAGATCCTGATGCTTTAGGGTCTTGTTATTCCCCATGACCACTCACCTATTAAGAAAATGCCAAAAATAGAGACATAGAGACTGCATTCTTCATCCCTATAAGTTGACACAGCTATTCATCTTTAATGAGATGAAGGTCGTAGAAAAAACTGGTTTTATCAGTAAGAGGAGTCAAGAAATAAACACTCCATTTGCCAATAGCCATTATGAATAAGGCAGCAAAATTAATTTATTTTAATGTTATACCCAAGAGGCACATGTTTTCCTTTTTATGTGATTATGAAAATACTGAATTCCCCCTGAGGAAAGAAGTCCTTTTTTTAGACTTCAAGAACAGACAACCCAATTTTCTCTGAGTTTGTTCTTTCTCCTTTGAGAGCATACTTAATTTGTTAATGCAGGAGTGCATTTGTCACCAATAAAATTCATCTTCACTCTATAAACAGACTGCCTGAAATTAGTCCTGATCGAGAGAAAGCTAGAGAGAGTGTATTTGGTTGTGTGTTATGAAAATATAATTCAATGGTTTAATTTGTAATAAAATTTTTTTACCTCCAATCATTGCACAAGTAACAGAAAAAAATATACTGAAAGACCATGCTTTTATTCAGCTTTTGGCTTTTATGATTATGAATCAGAAAAGCGAACTCTTTTCTTGAATAGGGGTTTCACTGATGTTAAACAGAGCCAGAGGCTGTCAGGGTGTATTGCTTTCAACACTGTTATTTATCAACAAGTAGTGAAATGGTGGCTGTTTATAAGGCACTATGTTAAGAGTTCAGAAAGAAATAAGAAATGAATGGGACACAGGGCAGCTGCCCTCAAGTAATGTACAACCTACAAGGGACATCCACGCTGACATAAATGCTGCCTTACAAGGCACAAGGGAGGAAGGGTCATGCGTGCCTTTGGTTAGACTGCATTTAACAGAAGCCACAGTTAAACTAGCTTAACGATGAGGACATTTGGTGTAATGCAAGAGATGAAGTACAGAGTTGAGGCAGGTTGCAGGGGTTCCACTGTGTTACCCAGCATGCACTTCACCCATCCCTCTCAAGCTGCCAGTCACAGCATTGGTTCCTCCTAAGGCTGCTGGCTTTGCTGGAAAATGGCTGCCAGTACCAAGCAGAGCAACATGCTCTTTTTTTCATCCAGCAGGAGAGAAAAACTGAGCTCTTTCTCCCAAATCCCTTTCTTAGTATATCACTGGCTCATGTCCACACTCACGGCTGATAAGAGGGATGGGATTACCTTGAATGACTTAGACTAATCTGTAGGGTAGAAGAGAGGATGGGGGGAGCCAGGACAATAGGAACCGAGGTATAGCAAAGGAATTAGACCTGAAGCAGATCCCCAAACTCCTGTAGCTTCCTTGGGGTTGGGTGGGTTATCTTGAAGTTCAGAACTGCCAGCAGAATAGGCAAGAGGCAGTACTTAGTATGGGGAAAGTGTTTTCAAAGCCTCTGAGAGATGATTCATTATGCCTCTGTGACATTTCTAAAGCTGGGTAAGAGGAATACCTCAGTATTCTCCCAAAGTCAGATAATCATTCTAAAGTGGTTGCCAAGCAGTTTTTAAACTGATATTTCTAGCTCCTTCCAAAACAGTCTGTCACTAAACTCACCCACTCTACATAGAAGGGGAAGAAGTTGCAGGGATATTACTTTTTATAGAGACGTTAATTCTTCAGTTTTGTCAGCTTTTGAAGGGTAATACGATGCTTTCAATCCTATTATACCTCTTGTCTGTGGGCACCCTACCCTATTCTGAGTCCATACCTGATCCTTTGTACTTAACTATAAGATTGCTTGTTTATTTTTTTAAATCTTTAATGTTTGCAATGTGCCACGTGCTGGTATAAGCTCATTACAGGTGTTAGAAGCTCATTACAGGCAAAACTCATTTGATTTTCATAACCAGCCCTGAAATAGGAATTATAGTATTCTAACCCAAGATCACAGCAGTCAGCAGCAGAGCTGGGATTTAAATCTAGACATTCAAGGCCCAGAGTCTATATTCTGACCTAGAAGACAACAGAATTACACATAAGCTATTGACTTTCTTTACCAAACAAGAAGTAAAATTTCAGTGACTGATTCACAGTTGCCTCAGGTACTGTCAAAATGTCACCATTTTGAACTCTTTAGTCAGCAGATAGGACTGAAAGGAAGTAACTGTGGCCAGTTAATGAGGGATACGGTGGGGAACAAGAGACTTGAGAAGGGCTATGCTGAAAACATTAAACTTTATCCCAAGTGTGGTAGGTAAACCTTTCTGAAGAGTAATCAGAAAACTTAGATAACAGCTCAAATAAGTCAATAATGCAATAATGAGGAAGAGAGTATTGTTTCTGCGAGAAGTTGGAGGAGAAAGGGAATAAACAGTTGTTGAACACCCAATGTACCAAGGGATAGTGCCTGATGCCTTGCGCGTGATTCATCACTCAGCAAGAATGTTTCAAGGCTTAATTTCCCCCAGTAGAGAGCTTGGAAAATTTAGGTAACCTGCCTATGGTCTCAGGAAAGACCTAGAATTTGAAATATATCTGATCTCAAAACAAATACCTTTTTTTCCCCACCACCCATTGGAAAGCCCTCAGAGCTTCTCCATGCCAAAGACTCAAAGAGAAAGGATTCCTTCCGACACACCATTATTCATCATGTGACATGATAACCTCTTTAAAGAAAAATAATAGTTGTATATAAGAAAAAACTAAGTTTCACTCTGAGAAACTTCTCTCAGATCTTTTAATTACAGACATCAGTGAATAAAGACCTGAATATATGAGCAAAAGAACAAACAAATGAAGAAAAACCACTGGATAGCCAGCCAGGTCAGAAACTTGATTACCACTGAAAGTATCTTCTCTCTTCCCTGAAAAAGGAGGAATTAAACACCACCCCCTACCCCAGGCACCATGTGCCCAAGGAGAGCACAAAATTCCCTGCATCTTCCTTGAGTTGCTCTGGGCATCACTGTCTATACTTGCACAGTACGCCAGCCCTAAAGGATGTGAGTGCATTTCTGTTTCTGACATGGTGACCCTGCACGCCTCGGCTTCCAGCTGGAGAGCAAGCTTCGGGAGAAGAAGGCTCATTACTCACGACGGCTAAGTCTTTGTTTGTTATGTTCCCATGAATAACTTATAGCTGTGTGGCCTCATGAACAGCAGCCTTGATAGGGCTGACATGACAGTCATACACCAAATCCTGATCCACCCTCCCAGGAGAAAATGGAGTATTTGCTCGGTTCATGTTTCGCCAAGAGAGGCTCTTCAACTATTTATAAGTTGACTAGAAATTCCCACTACTTCAGCTGACACAATGGCTCTATCGACCAACTGATAAGAGAGACCCATCTAGAGCCTTTAGGAAGCCAGCTCTGGCAAAGGGCAGTAGTGGTGGAGAAGGGGACCAGGTTGTCACCAAGGGAAGTTCTCAGCAGGCTCTGCTCCCCTCCTCACTGTCTTCTTCTGCTCCACCGCCACTAAGACCTCATGCCTACGGCTTGTCTAGAATGGACATTGTCACTCACTTTTTGCAAACATGCCTGTAGGCAGGTTCTTGTGCCTTATCAGTGCTTATTGAGGATACACTGAAATTGATACTGATCTATCTCAGTGCCCTTTTTCTGGAAGGTGAGCTGTCACCTCTAATTCAGCCCTATCCAATTCAAAACAGATTCGCCGAGGACCTTCAATGTACTGGTTCTGGGATTTTAAAGATTAATCAAATTCAATCCTTTCCCTCCAAAGGCTTAAAACCGTATAGAGAAACAGACACACTGAAAGTATTGTCTGAGATAGCTGTTCTGCCCCAGAAAAAAACACAAGGAGCTGAGGAGGTCACTTAACCCAAGCTGGAGGATTACTTTGTGAATAACATGGGCAGACCCAGTGCTGTGTACATGCCTCACTTTATGTAATCCTCACAACAGCCCTCCCCGTAAGCCCAGTCCTACTACTAAACTGATTTTTCTGGTCAGGTCTCCCAGCCTCAGAGATGTTCAGTGGCTTGCTCAATCTGACAAAGCAAGTGGCAGATATAAAAGTTAAACAGCCCAGACTAACCACAAAGACCATGCACTTACTGATAAAACTGCGTTGCCTCTCGACAGCAATTTACAGAGTTAATGTTCATGACTATATTAATTTATTATTCAAGAAATATTTGCCAAATCTCTTGTATGTTCAAGGCACTAAAAGGAACAAAACAGCACTATGGGGTGGTTCTGGACCTCTGGTTCTTGCCTTTGAAGATCATCCTAGGTGAAGAGTTTTCAATGACAGCATTCAGTCAATCTGAATATTCTGGAAATATTTGAAGAATACTGTTGTGTACCAGGTACCATGCTTGATTCTGACAATATGGCTGCTGCTGCTGCTGCTAAGTCGCTTCAGTCATGTCCAACTCTGTGCGACCCCATAGACGGCACCCCCCAGCCTCCCCTGTTCCTGGGGTTCTCCAGGCAAGAACACTGGAGTGGGTTGCCGTCTCCTTCTCCAATGCATGAAAGTGAAAAGTGAAAGTGAAGTCACTCCGTCATGTCTGACACTTGGTGACCCCACGAACTGCAGCCTACCAGGCTCCTCCATCCATGGAATTTTCCAGGCAAGAGTACTGGAGTGGGTTGACATTGCCTTCTCCTGAGAATATGGAGTGATCTTTTAAAAAAAAAAAGATCTCTGTCCTCCTGGAATTTTTATTTTGGAATATATGCAAATGAACATGTTGAAATATGTTGAAGATGGTAAGGGCTATGAAGAAAAGTCAAACTGAGCAGGGGGCTGAGGGCACAGTGAATGACTGAATGAAGAGCTTAGCATTTTGAATCAGCCACTCACTGAAAGCTTCTCTGATTATTGGAGGATAAACCTGAATAAAGTGAAGAAACGTGTTATGTGATCATCTTTGTGAAAAGTATCTATGGCTAGGCAGAAGCAATGGAAACTGCAAAGGCTCGAAAAAAATAGAACAGATTTGGAAGGTACCAGGAATGGCAATGGGCCAGATCTCAATGAGAGAGACTGGGAGCATTAGGAGATAGGTGGGAGGTCAAAGAACAGGTTATCCAGGGCTTTGTCAACAGTGTACAAAGTTCCCGTTTTCTTTGCAAGAGAAAGGAAAACCACTGGAGATCTCTGAATGGGAGTAGGGGTGTCATGCTCTGATGAAATTTTTAACCTCATTCTGGCCTCTCTGTTGAGAACTGATTATGAGGACAAATAAGAACAAACAGGAAGTCCAATTAGAAGATCATACAAGCCTAAATTTGAGATGATAGTAGGTTAAACTAAAGTAGAAAGCGTGAAGGTTGTCATATCAGGAGTATATTTTTCATGGTAGTGCTGACAGACTAGATTAGAAGACTGAACATGCTTAAATCACTGGAACAGTGCCTGGGATTGAGTTGGTTCTCAACATGCAGGAAATCTGCCTCCTTACCTAGAGGAAATAGGTCTCAGACTAACTAATCACACACAGGGTCCATAAGAGGAGCCCAGCAGAAGTCTCACCTCATGGCCACCACCCAGCCATGAGCAAGTAAATGATATTCCACCTCAGTTGCTTTGATCAAATTGCTAAGTAGCTTCTATTTGGGTTCAAATAAACCAATGTGAAGAATTACTAAAAGAAATTTGGTTTTATCAAGTGTAAGGGAACTCTTTGGTGAAACTGTTACTACTGTAAGTAGAACACAGTTCTGTGTATTGTACAACTCAAATATCGCTTTACAAGAGAAGTCTTCCATGGACCTCCTCCAACTGAGTTAGATCACCTCGTTACAGCCTCTCAGCCCTTCTGTATCTTTCCAGCACAACTCTTGTCAGTTTGAAATTTGGTGTATATGTAGTCGATTAATATTTGCCCCCGTGCAAACTACTATCCCACCCTTTTTAACTTTGAAGCATTTGCCTAGGGAAAAATACAGTAAGCACTCAAAAATATTTGTTGGAAAATGAATTAACACTTCCATGTTCATTGCAACAGTATTCACAACAGCCAAGAAAAAGAAACAAAAAACTAAATATCTAGAAACAGATGAATGAATGAATGAAGAAAATGAATATATATGCAATGGAATACTATCAAGCCTTTTTTTAAAAAAAAAAAAAAAAGGAAAGTCTGTAGTAAGCAGCAACATGGATAAAACTTGAGAACATTATGTTGAATGAAACAAACTAGTCTCAAAAAGACAAATACTACTTGATTCTACTCATATGAGTCACCTAAAATAGTCAAATTCATAGACTCTAAGAGTGGAATAGTAGTTGCCAGGGGCTGAGAGGAAAAGGAAATGAAGAGTAATCAAAAGGCAGAAAGTTTCAGTTAAGAAAGATGAATAAACTCTGTACAACACTGTGCCTGTGTTCAATAATAATGTGTTTTACACTGACAGTTTTACTAAAAGTATAGGTCTCGTAGTAAGTGATTTTATAACAATACCATAAATAATTATTAAAAAATAATAAAATGTATTATAAATATATTTCATTCTTGAAACAGAGAGCAAATGACCTATGAAGAAAACTAGAATGAAATTTAATAATTGTGATACTTAATTCTATTTTTTAAATTCTATTTATAATCACTAATTATCCTACTAGAATGTACAGAATTCAGTTCAACAGAGCCAGAGCTGCCACAGAGAAGTGCTTCTTACAAGCCATCTAGGACTTCAGGCTGTGATAAAAGTGTATGGCTTTGGTATCAGGGTATTTGAGATTGATTGGGTATTGATTCAGAATAACTGGTCTCTATAGGTATACAAATGAAGTGTGTCTCACCTAGATCATAGCCGTAGCCTCCCAGCTGTTTCCTTGCTTCCATCTTGCCGTGTTAAAATTTTCAGCACAGCAGCTAGATTGACTCTTTCAGAATACATCACTCTTTTATTCCCCCACCCCCATCTCTCTCAGAATAAGTGCCAATATTCTTATAATGGTCTCCAACATCTTTATCAATCAGGGACCTGGAAGGAAAACAGGTAGCAAAATTAAACTGGTAATAGAAGGGAGTTTAATAAAGAGTCTGCTTACAAAGCTAAGGGTGAGCTTTAAAAAGCTCATTTATAGACAGTGCACTACTCTGAGGCTAGCAGCCCTGGAGAGCTATCACCATATCTTGTCCTAACAGGGCAAGAGGAACCCAGGGCAGTAGCTTGGAGAGGGCTGCCTGGCAGGAACTGTGGCCTTTGGTAAGAGGGTAAAGTCACTGAGCAGCAGCCCAGCAGGGAGGAAGCCAGGGGAATAAATGTCCTGACCCTGGCATTCCCCAGGCCTTGCATCTTCTGTCTGGAACTCACATTGGCTGAGCCCCACTGGAAGGTGACAGGCCAAGGAGTCTGTTGATATAGTCCATACACGTCTCCCTTCCAGGGCACAAGGCATGGTAGAGAAGAGAGAATACTGGATCTGGAGAAGCAAAGGGGAAGATGTTAAGCTAAAGTCCTGTGTGATCTTCCCGTTGCCTCTTCTTTGTTCCTCCTGCAGCAGTCATTCTAACCACCTTTATCCTGACACTCTAGGCACTATGCAGCTTCAGGGTTTTTGTATTTGCTATTCCCTCGTTTGGAACACTTTTTCTCTATTATTTGCATAGCTCATCCCCTCACTTACTTCAAGCTGAAATGCTAGCTTCTCCATGCTACACACCTAGAAACCTATTTAAGATTATAAATCACCTCCCCCAGTATCCTAATCTCCTTAACTCTCTTCTACCTTTTCTTTTTCCCATAGTATTTATCACATACTGTATCATATATGATCTAGGTTTGCATACTTCATTATGTAACTTTTATTGCATCTATTGTTGTCAGCCTTTCTTGCTAGAATATATGCTCCAAGGAAATGATCTTCATTGTGTGTGGTGTTTTTTTTTTTTTTTTTTNAGCATTTCTCATGATGTACTCTGCATAGAAGTTAAATAAGCAGGGTGGCAATATACAGCCTTGACATACTCCTTTTCCTATTTGGAACCAGTCTGTTGTTCCATGTCCAGTTCTAACTGTTGTTTCCTGACCTGCATACAGATTTCTCAAGAGGCAGGTCAGGTGGTCCGGTATTCCCGTCTCTCTCAGAATTTTCCACAGCTTATTGTGATCCACATAGTCAAAGGCTTTGACATAGTCAGTAAAGCAGGAATAGATGTTTTTCTGGAACTCTCTTGCTTTTTCCATGATCCAACAGATGTTGGCAATTTTAAGGTTAAATCTCGACCTTGATTGAGATTAAGTCTGACCTACTGTTGAATGAATTTTTGTCCCTCTGTAGATAGCTGCACATAAAACTGTTCCTGAGTGGAAGCTCATTCTTTTACAATTCATTAAACTAATTCAAGAAAGGATGGTGAGCAAAAGACTATATTCTCCTGAGTCTGACGTCTTTCAGTGAAGGTGGATAGAACCATACGAAACTCTGGTTATACCCTTTGAAAATACTAAGAATCATCCCAAAAGAATACAGTGAAGTCACTGTCCAGGAGGTGCTTAATTGCACTGAAGGACAAATAAAATCACTCATACAATATATAATTGTATATCTTGGTAATCTCTCAAAGAAACCTGTAGATGTGTGAAGTAACAAGAGTTCTAAAGAGCACAGAGATAAGTACAGTATTATCACTTTGAGGACAAGGAGACTGAGGTTCTCAAGTCCACTGTCTTGGTCAGAATTAGAGAGCACATCAAACAAGTGATTGGAGTGAGATATAGAAACCAGGTCCCCACTCCCTGGACCAGAGCTCTTCCTACTGTATGATTCAAAAACTTTAAAAATCAAGAGACCAAAGGCCCTTGCAGTGATTCTATTTGAGCATGTCTTCAACCTATACTAAACCAGCATGAAAAGATTTAGAACCAAAATAAAATGTTTATCCCCATAAGTGTATGAAGATAGGAACATTCCACCAAATACATATGGTTAAACAAGAATTATGTTTTAAATTCCTTTATAAAGACACTTATGTGTCTAATAAACATATGAGGGTAATAAAACTGAAATAGCAGACCTACAGTTAGGGAAAGTACTTTTTATTCAGGCTTTTGACAAATTTAAAACAGGATAGGAGTGGGTAATGATCTCATCTTCCCCATCAAATCTTCCCCCACAAAGCAGGGGACTCTGGAGCTATGCAGATGTACAAATCCTCTAGAGTTCTCAAAATGAAGGCATATTTTTATAGTGTCATCAGTAGCCATAAAAGCTTTGCCAGTAGTATTTGTGTGCATCATGGTAGCATTTTCAAATGCTAGTTCAGATTCTAATAAGAAATTATAAGTAGGTAGTGTTTAAAAGCAGAGAATTGGTCTTCTTGAGCTATCTAATTTATTTGCAAGCCAAAGGAAAACATTTCTCTTTAAAGACAATATCACAACATCCCATTTAAAGTCATCCGAAATGAGAAAAGGAAAATCTAACTAGGGAGTCATCGACCTTGTAATAGGAAGGAACTTCCTTTAAACTCCCCATTAAAGGAATATTATAAAGTAGGTTAGGTATATCCTTGAAACAAGAAAGTCTCTTCAGATGTCTGGGTTTTGTACCCTTCAGGCTATTGTGCTGTTCAGTTCGCTTTATCTAATTCGCAGAGGTCATGGCTTCCGGGAGGAGATGTGGTTAGATAAAGGGTCGCTTCTGTAGGTCTTTGCCTTCCTACATTTCCACCTCAGGCAGTTCTTTTACAAGTTCACTCCTTGGGAAAAATCTACAGAATCAACCCATAAAATATAAGCTGGCTTGAAATTAGGTGTGTTCTTTTTTTCTTTTCTTCTGACCTCATAAACCAGACAGTGGTTTTATATGTATGCAAACATCAAGAACTATGACGTGGCTCATCAAGGTCAGGCAATGTAATCCAAGTTGCTAGGTAGGCAAGAAAGTCATAAGGAGAGGAACAGGTGTTTCCCACATGTGCGCAGAGGATCCAGGAAAGAGGGCATTTCGCTTGATACGTTGTCAATAGAGAAACTGTAAGACCAGATATTGACCTATAGGAACCCCTAGAAATTAGAATTTCTTTTCTGCTTTTAGAGAATTAGCCCAGAAGAGTCCCTCCCACACAGGGGGGAAAATACATAGATCTAAATATTTAACTGTGCCTTGACCAACTGTGAAATAAATGTGTTTATTTGAAGATTCATTTTCTTGTCACTTCGACTTGTGTTATGATGCCGAGGGCTTTGAAAGTATGAGACATAGAAGTCCTTGAATTTGGAATGCCTTAAGCTTCTATGGAAAACTTGAACCCTTCTTTGAAAAGGAATTTTATTTGATATAATCAATATTTTGTAAACATTTATGGATATAAGCATTATAGAATGTAAATAGCAGCACTAGAGCTAAAGCAACAAGAAATGTTGACAGTCGATGGGAAAAGTAAATGCAATTTACTAGCTAAGCTATGACAATTAAGATGCAATTTCTATGCAGAGATAATAATGTCAGTATTGTTTATTATTATATTTCTAATGCCTAGAACAATGGCCCATTTTAGAGGCTCAATAAGTAATGTTTATAAAATAATTGAATAGTATAATAGATGAATAAACAGTCTTCCAAATCCAAATAAAGTATCCCCAGAAAACAGAAGACCAATTTGTCAGAAGGCAGTTCTAGAGAGATGAAACTCTCCTTTAAGAACAAATGTTTCCCTTCACTCTTAATATGCTTTCACCAAGGAACCACATAGACCATAATTAGTTCTCCTGAATTTGCCATGCTCACAGGGATAGTAATTTCTAACTGATTACAAGTTAATAAATTGTCTTTCTAACATAGATTAGTTCCATATCCCATGAGTTGTAGGTTGTATGAACAGGTCTTCTTCGAGTTTCTTCAAGGCTTACCATGTAAGGAAATTTCACAGTTTCTGGCCACAACCTGGAAGCCCTGAGGTAAACAGCCAGCCCACTGTACAATATCATGAAAAGATTAACTTGTGCCTTGTGGACATTACTTTCACCGGAAAAAGCATATCTGTCATAATTTCAGTGTCCTGATACATGTAGGAAACTTTAGCCAACTCTTATTTTCCTAAATTTTCACCATACAAAGATTCAATGAATACATACTTGATTATCAGTAATACCTGTTAAAGCATGAATTTTGTGTCATGACTACCATCTTTCCTTGAACTTGACATTGTTCTAGAGAAGAAAATTGGAAGACTGTTTTTTAATCATAAATCCCTTTTGAAATCCACCCTAACTGTATGCATGCAAGCATTTATTCTTTCATTCAACCAATGTATTTGATGGCCTGTTGACAGCCTATGGACACTTAGCTTCAGTTGTAATATTAAGCATACTGAGGTGAGAATGTTGGTTAGTAATAGTTTGTTTGATAAATTCTAGCTAACTGTATTGGAGAAGGCAATGGCACCGCACTCCAGTACTCTTGCCTGGGAAATCCCATGGACGGAGGAGCCTGGTGGGCTGCCGTGTATGGAGTCGCATAGTTGGACATGACTGAAGTGACTTAGCAGCAGCAGCAGCAGCTAACTGTATTAGTTTTCTAGGGCTGCCACAACAAAATACCACAGACATGGTGACTTAAACAACAAATGTTTTGCTTCACAGCCCTGGAGGCTGGAAGTCCAAGATCAAGGTGCCAGCAGGGTTGGTTTCCTCTGAGCCTCTCTTTTCTGGCTTGCAGATGGCCACCTTCTTGCTGCCTCTTCATGGTCATCCCTCTATCCATGTGCATCCGTTGTGTCTCCTTTATGTCCAAATTTCTTCTGCTTGTAAATTCACCAATAAAATTGGATTAGCGCCTACTCAGCTTCTTTTAAGGTAATCACCCCTTTTAAAGCCCCATCTCCAAATACAGTCACATTCTGAGGTATTGGGGTTAGGACCACAGGATATGAATTGTTGGGGGAACACAATTCAGCTCATCACACTAACACAATGTTGCATTAACACAGAATGATATAAAGTTTTTATTAGGAATGTCAGCTTGGAGAAACAGTATAGAGGTACAAAGCAGAGCCATATCTGTGTGAGTTAGGTAGGAGAGAGAGTGGAAATCAATGAAGGCAGACGTGGTGGGTTGAAGGATTGGTGTTGGAAGAAAGTGATCAGTAAAGACAAAGTAGGCTCCACCTTGAAAACCAGAGATCCCTAAAGAAACATTGAATCAGCAAATGTGGATATGATTTCACCTTTGTCTTTTATAAAGTAGACCATTTCCCACACACAGATGGATTTACCACAAAATGTATGAAGTTCAACTTCAGTGCCCCTCAAGGCTCTTTCCAAGGCCATGGATATAATTTTATATTCATAGCTTTGAATTTTCTTTAAGAGGATTTTGGACTCCGAATAATCTGGATCTGTTCCTTATTGCAGATAATTAATACTTTCAACCATTTTCAGAGGGAGAGGTTTGGTGCATTTGTTGAGTTAAACCCTTAGAAATGGGTATTTACTTGGAACAAATATGACTCAAAGTATAACTGTTGAGGAATAGTCTTTCAATAGCCTTTCAAACTGAAATAACAGTTATACAATCAACACTCTAGGGAATTTGAATCTTCAACTTACTTTTAGATCATGCTACTACTAAGTCACTTCAGTCGCATCCAACTCTGTGCGACCCCATAGATGGCAGCCCACCAGGCTCCCCCGTCCCTGGGATTCTCCAGGCAAGAACACTGGAGTGGGTTGCCATTTCCTTCTCCAGTGCAGGAAAGTGAAAAGTGAAAGTGAAGTCACTCAGTCGTGTCATAGATACTGAGAAATCTCTGGTCATACTAGTCTATCTCTCTGTCTCTCTCTCTCTCTCTCTGACTCTCTCTCTCTCTCTCTCCCACACACACACACCATATACACATTTGTATTTGGGCCAGCAATCCAAATTGGGCAACTAAACTTATAATCAATTTTAAAAGTAAACTGTGTATGTTTAATAACTGTAGTGAAAAATATACTTTTGAAGTCTTTCCATTTTCCGTTCATGGGAAACCATCCTTCTCACATACCTTCTTATACAGTTGCATTAATAATTCCCTCTAAGTTCCCTGGCTGTGCACATATCAAAACCCAGCTAGTGTGACATTTCCTTACTTTGACATTAACCACAAAACAATTTCTTTATTTTCTGTGAAAGAAAAAAAATGTATAAACATCTTAAGTGACTCAAAATTCTACTGCCCAGCGTGCCTTTCCAGAGCCGTGATATGTGAGAACCGTTTTCATACTGTTCCCTTTAGGAGATACTCTACATTTCCTTTTCGAGTTTTGCATGTAGCTCTTCCTAGCAACAGCCTTGGAACTGAAGACAGAAAGGTAGTTTTTGGTTGGAAAGCAAAAGAAAAAGTGAGATGAGATCCATGAAGCAAGACAGTTCAATTTGCCTAACAAAGCAGAATTCCCGAATTGAGTTACTCTTAAAGCACTGTAATCAGCTGTGCTTCTTAAAACGCCTGGGTTATATCTAGCCCCACTCACACTATGGTAATTATCAGCTGCCACCACACAGAAGTGCTGCATTCCCTGCTACATTTTTTTTTTTCAAAATGTCAGCTTGTAATCTGAAGGAAAATTACAAACCTTACTTTTTTTAGGAATGTTTAAAATAAACCCACAAAAGCACCAAGTCTGTTACAATTACTGTCCCGCTTTAAGGGAGAAATATCCCAGGTGGTGTTTTATCTCTGCAGCATCTATTTCTAAAGTTTAGCCACAATGAAAAGAGCAATAGTGCCTTATATAATAGACCAATGCCAGTTTTTGGGTAAAACCAAAACTTCTTAAAGGAGCTTTGAGGCTTTATTCTAGGTAAAGATAAACAGCCTTAAGGATCATCACACTTGTGTTTCTTTAATAAAATATCACAGCACAAAAATTTATAGTATCGATCATCATTTGTGTGATGCTGATAACAATGTGTAGAAGTTTGCTGTTTCTTATTTAATAATAACACAAAATTCATACCAAGTGGAATGGTTTATGCTAATAGCAGCATTTCCAATTAAATTGTCAATATAAATCCCTCTGACATGCCATTATTCCTTATTTTAACAACTACTTTTACACCATACACCTGAGAGTCCTTGTATCATTCGACTTGTAAAAGAAAAATGAAATATCAATCAAAACATAATAGGCAGAACTCTATTGAGAAAACTCTTTAGCATAACAAAATCCACATGAGTTCAAGGCACCTGAGGTTTACAAGGAGAGTCTGCTCAGAATACTGAAAATCCTCTAAATGATGGGAGCACATCACTCAGAAATCCATAAATTCACCTTTGTTCATATACATGGAGTTAGGCCTAGATGCGGAGAAGGCAACGGCACCCAACTCCATCATTCTTGCCTGGCAAATCTCATGGACGGAGGAGTCTGGTGGGCTGCTGTCCGTGGGGTCACGAAGAGTTGGACACAACTGAGCGACTTCACTTTCACGTTTCACTTTCATGCGTTGGGGAAGGAAATGGCAACCCACTCCACTGTTCTTGCCTGGAGAATCCCAAGGGCGGCGGAGCCTGGTGGGCTGGCATCTGTGGGTTCGCACAGAGTCGGACACGACTGAAGTGACTTAGCAGCAGCAGCAGCAGGCCTAGATGAGTAGGCCAAGGACTAGGAGGCAGAGGATCAGGCTGGGGTCCTGGCCCAGCCATGAACAGTCTAGATGATGCCGAGCAAATCTAGGCTCAGTTTCCAAAACTGAGGTTCCCTAAAGCCTCTTCTGACTCCAACTTTATACAACAAGTTCCATAAAAGATGAAGAAAAACTAGGTCACTTCATGAATTCAACACAATTCAGGACCCAATTTCCAATAATAGCTTCCTCCTCTTTCTTATAAAATGTACTTCATCCCTGTGTTTGTCCTGTTTATACATCCAAACAGGAGAAAGAGTTTGAAAGGAAGAGGTGAATTCATGTATTCCGGCTGCACTTCTCTGGTAGCTATGCAACCTTGGACAATGTACTTAACTTCTCAAATTCCAGTTTCTTCATTTTTGAAAGCAGGATGACATTTCTATCATGTGTGTGGGGGGGGGGGGGTGGGGGGG